>JAQGBY010000965.1:0-34342 GCA_034698785.1 Mycogona germanica
GTAAATTTAAACAATTAATATTTCATTTCATTGGTGGTTACTGTAAACCCAGGCAAAGCCGGGCACCCTTCTTGTATAAATATAAAATTACAATTTACTTTATTGGCGTTACTATGTCTGTATATTTTTTGCAAGACGGGAATTAATTTTTTTATTAGCTTAGAGTTTGATGGAACATTCAGGATATTGTCCATGCATGTGGGCACATCATTTGATCGGTGAACCGTCCTTTCATGTGTATTCGACTCCCGGTCTCAGGGGAGAGTTCATGCCACATGGTTGATCTGACTGGCGGAGCGAGTGGAGAAGCACGTACCAGGGTTTGGCATAACTGTTTCTTCCATTTATACCCGAAACCCTTGAGAGTCCGACGTTTGGAGGACCGTGACCCGCAAATCGCACGTCTCTGGAGACGGATCCATTTTGCGCCTCTTTCATCGGTCAACGTCCACGTTCGGGCAGCCCCGGAGCTCTGAGCTCTCGGGGACGCGCTCCAGGCTAATATGGGCCACCACCAATAGTTCTCTCTTGTATCTTCAGTCTGGTTGAACGTCCAAATGCCCAAACTGTATTGACATGTTAACCGTAGGCCTCTAGGAGAAATGTAGTGCGGCCCTAGACCACTTTTTGGGTCTCAGTAGGATGCGTATTCGGTTAAAGACGCATGACCGGGTTGGAGTCCTGGAGAGCGAGCCTGCGTCCTCATGCAGAGCAGAATTTCGGTTATCTTTATGAGTTATGGGCTTCCCGCATGGATTTGCGGACGGTTAAGGTCGGCTTGCCGACAATGATTTAGAGTCCTGTTATCTGCGGTTCCTAATTGTCTTCGGCTTCCAACGCATGTTGGTCGCCAACCTTCGCTCTCCCCTGCCGAGTCAAACGGGAATAAAAGAACGACCCGCAGCTTCTGATGATGCCATCAACCCCCATCCTGCAAAGCCCAGGTATCCAGAGACTATAATTTCGCTTCTGGTACCGAAATCACTAATACAGAAAAATAGCCACTTCTCGCCACTTGAATTCGAAATGGTGTGCTATTGCGCACGTCCAAAGAAATCTAATCGAGAAACCGAGAAAAGGGTTTGAAAAGGGAAAGAAGGTGAAGTGAAACTCTAAAACAGGGGGGAACTTATTCCTCTGACGTACTGGTCAAGCAAGTCGGAGAAAACAATGTATTTCGCAAAAATGAAATCTTGTTGTGAAATCAAATCAAAAGTGACGATGACGAAAGTCAATGGAACTTGCAAACTTAGCTACAAAAGCAATGGCTTGCAAACCCAAGAAATATCCGATACCGACAATTACATGCAGCGCCTTAAAATTGCACTTAATGTTCAAATTTGAAATCCAAAATAGTAGATATAAATCATATTATTTATATTATGTTTATCGACGATCCTGTTGCCGACTCTCGATTGCAGTCCAAGCAATCATCCTATATTTTTGTTATCACTTGAAGCACGCATACCCTATTATTGAGAGTCCAGCTCGACCGTCAGAAAGTCGTGTCAACAGCAGTAATTGACCGCATAGGCAAATACATAGGCAATAGTACACGAGACAAGAGAGTCTATAGATGTAGCTCAGAGTTAATGCTTTGTTTCCATTGACGCACCCGGAGAACTCACCAACTGACGCCGTTTTCCAGACACTGTGGATTCAGTTGCTTGGAAAGATCTAGCTACGGTGGCGCCACCCTCGGAACTTCGCTCATATAGTATTATACTATAGGCCGAAATCGAGTTATCGTGAGGTGAGCAGAGGTTGGTCCAGAGGCATCACTAATTAGATAGTGTTCTCGGTCGTGACGCAGTTTCCGGCGATTGGACCATTTGTCTTCGCCAGCATCGCGCGTCTCGACACAGGTACATGTATGTGTGCACGTACCTTTTGGACGAAGACCTTCTTTTGTACGACTCCCCAGCCGCTACCCAATTTGTTCCCGGCATTGTCTTCCTGGTTCTTCGTGGGAAACCAATTGATAAATCGTCTAGACTCTCACTGTTGCTAGAGCTGCAATTCGCTGTCAAGCTTAAAGGTAAATTAGAAAGCAGTGGCGACACTAAATATATGGTCCTTCTTTCGCAGGGCAGTGGCGCAGGTAGGTTCATATGGTCTATGCGCAAGACAGTTATTGAGGCCCTCTAGTGGCGCTACAGGAAGTAAACTAATAATCGTTAAGTGAGAATGCAACTTGATCGACATATTGAAGGATCTCGGTATTAAAACTTCAAAGATAACTCAAGTGTATTTTCCTCTCATTGCGGTAGAGCTTTAGCTAAGATGATCTAAATTTAATTAAATTCATAATACCGGTATATGAACCCAACTAGGGCCAAGGTTCACAAATTCGTTGTCCCATTGTTAGCGAATTTAATTAAACGTTGGTAACAAACGAATTATATTATACAGTATGCGCTTCTTCACTAGGTGGCGCAATGCTGTTATTTGGTAGACAATGTCAGATTGATGTCGCCTCTGCAACGAACTAAATTATTCACTGGAACGCCACCAGAGGGCACCGATAACTGTCGCGCCCATGAAGCCTCACGGAAATAACAGTGAACTACAATTTGAAAACCTCTGACAAGAATTCGTTGTCGTTGTCGTAATTTTGTAAGACAAAACCAGCGGAGTGAAGATCCAAGAAAATTAGGAAATGAATGAGCCACGGATAAATCTCAGGAATCCAGTTATGCGCTCATCCACGCGTCGGATCGTGGTATATACATGAGGGCAAAAACTCCAAACCCCCCATCTTTATTCCTCCACCGGTACCTTCAACCCCACCCTCCCCCCGAGCGTTAAACGAACCGAGGCGAATATAGAAAGCCTTCGACCGTGCGAAGGCGCGACAACCAATCACAGCCGATGGATTCTTTTTGTCTGGTGGTTGATGCGCGCACACACTGCGTCACACGCTGCTCGCCACACAACACAACCAATTTTACAAATGGACCCCCACCTTATGCAAATATCCTATGGGTACGTGACAAACCTCGGTGATTAGACCTAGTGAACCAAAATAAATGTGCTGCAGTTGCTGATTAGGGAATGAAACGTACGGACGATACTTCTCCCGACACTTTTATTGCCAGCAACAGCAAATCCTGGAAAATAAGAGATATTGATTTGGGAATGCATTTGGAATTGATAACGTGATTTCATGGAAACGACAAAATGCATTTTTAATTTTGCAAACTTTTTCAAATAGCAAGAGCTTGGGTTTCGGGTTATGTCTATTGAGATAATAACCATAGTAACCTTAGATCGTCGGCGATGAATAAGAAGCATATAAAAAATAAGATATGGGACAGAATCGCGTAAAATCGACGACGAGTTGAAAAGACTCCATAAATAGAATTTGAATTAATAGAAGTGGAGAGGTGTCTATGGTAGTATCAACTAAAATAGTATGACAATTGCAGGACTATAATTTGAAATTCGGCAAACAAGATAGTTTAAACGTAAAAATTTAACAAATCTTCTCGAAGCAAATTTCCATCTTTTTAATTTATCTTCGAGATGATTTTTTAAAATTTTACGTTTACGTTGCCGAATTCCTAGACCCAATTTTTCAATTCCAGTAGAAAATCAAGAGCAAACGCCATCTTGCTTAACAACCAAGGCTACCAAATACTATGACTATGGAGATATTTATGCCACGTATTAAGGGCAATTTTTAATTTAATTTGCAAAAAATGAGTTAAAATACGCAGATCCTGATATGATACGAAAATATTGCCATTAATTAAATTTTTGGTAGCTACACTCACGTTGATGTTAAGATTAAAGACTCGTGGCACTTTCACAAAAAAATGTTATCAAACAACATTCCAATAAACTCTACCGGTATATTTTGGCAACGACGACGCACTTAAGATTCATATAATTTCTTAATTATTTTTATTCAGACCATCGACTGATGACGATGTTATTTTATTCTATGTAATAAATAATTGATCTCTGATTAGTACCGAACACTACTTGTTCGTTCTTGTAAGCAAAGTGTGTGGATAAAATTGCAGAATCATATCACAACCTATAATTAATCACCTGGTCTGTGCGCGAACTATTTCATTTCGTTTAGCTATTGGTTCGCCCCGACACGTAACTCAAGGCAGCATTAATCCATTAAATAGTCATAGTGGAGGGGTTGGGGGTGGGGAAGGAAGGCCGCTCCATTTCGACTGCGTCTCTTAATGCCAGTCCCGGAAATGTATTGACGTTCTGGCTTTCGCCGACCGCAATCCAGAAATTTCGAGCGAAATCGACCGACTTACACACGCCTGTTGCATTGATGAATAGGAGCAGCAGAAGTGATTCCAAGGATGGGTAAGAGTAGATGGATTGAGTACCATTGAATAGTGGTAGGTGACCGCAACGGCACTGTCTTCACCGCGGGAAATGGTTTCTGAGAAACAAGTAAGATTTTCTGGACACGCCATTGCCAAAGAAGAAAAAAGGGACAAAGACGACGAATTAATTAATTCAAGAACAACGATGGTTTGATTCCTCTAATTAGATTTCGAAAAATGAAACCATCGCTGTTCTTTGATTAATTAATTCGTCGTCGTTACCAGCTATTTTTTTTAATGTATCCCAGCCACCAATCTTACTTGTTTCACATATCTACGATTTGATCACCTGGCGTCTCCCCACCATTAAAAAAAAATGGTTTCTACTTGTAGAAACGATTTCTTTACGTATCCAACTCAGCAACAACTATGGTTTTGACAAAATAGGATAGAAGGTGGTGAGTACCTAAATCGTTATGATTATGAGCCAAGTGGTGCGTGCTGAATGGATCAAACAGTTAATAACGAAAATCGAAACCGACGGCCATCTTGAATGGTTGATCAGTTTGTTTGCACGTTTAGCATAATTTGCTTCAACGAGAAAAAAACTCCTCCACCGTGTCATATTAGAGCTGACAGGCGACTAATGATGCAAAAGCTCAATATGGCAGTAGAAGAACAGGCCGCAGCACTTCCGCTACGTACACTAGGGCATGACGACATCCCGGAGCTAAGAAATAGTTAAACATCAATTGTACGTCTTGATAGAAAGCGAGTGAGTAAAAAAAAAATACACCCGTACGAACAGCAGCCGCAATGGACTCCCCAAGTACATGTATTTTTCAATGAACTATGAATATTTCATGAGCGTAAGCTTGTAGTTGTAGTGCTGGGGGAGAGACAGACAGACCTATTGCCTATCGCTACTTTTCCTTTGAAAAATAGCGGAAACTCCCACTCCCCATGTTGGATGGTAGTGCGCATGCGTAGTAGATGGGGCGATGGACAACGAGGAACGTTGAAAAAAGAACAAAGCAATTCGCAGGAACCGTTTCCGATAGTGGAGTCTGTTAGGTTGGGGGCTTGGTGGGAGTGATGAAAGTGTGGGGGGGGAGGGCATGAATTGCGGCTCTTTTTAAAATATCACCCGAATCGATTTTCTTGGAATACATGATTCGAGAAGGTCTTAGAACAAATAATATTGGCGAGGTGGTGGGGCTGGCATCCGGACATCTTGATGGCTCGAGGTTACAAATAACTGACCATTTCTTCAATTATAGATAAGAACGTATCCGGTGAACTGCAATTGTAACTCAGTATATGACTTGTTCGCACCTGTAGTTGGCGGTGACAATTGTATCACCATTCTCATCACTCTATTTTTTTACATTTAACATATTTTAAAAAATTAAAAAATATAACGTTTTGCGAGGTTTGTATGCGTACCGAAGCCTCTTCGCATGAAGATTAATCGAATTTTATTAGATACTAGTGCAGTGTTTGATGTTGGAGGTCTACCTCTTTGTCGAAATGTGGTTAGATTGGATTTGTGAATAGAAAGGGGTTTTCAATTCACTGATTATCGATTAAAAAAAAGTGAACGGCAACCTCAAAGTAATCAAGATCTTAGCCCATCGTGGATTCAAATATCCTTTTTCTACGAAGTCATAAAGCAATATTGACTACGAAGTTGAGGCGAACTCAAACTGACGCGACCTAACTCTAACGTCGTCGGTTAAAAAAACTGGTTTGACAAATGCGGCCCCGCGACCACCGTCAGGTTGCAAGTCCTCTCGACGAAAGAAACAAGTGGCAGAAGCAAATCAACAGAGGAACGGCACGCAACTGGGAACCGACGGATACCCCATTATAGATTGGGTGATGAGAAAACTGATTGCCTAGAATTCTAGAATTACACGGGGCGGTGGCGCTCTGACGGGCGGCATTCGACGATCGTTATCTCCGCGATGTTCACCCAAATTCAAGATTCAATAAACTTATGACCGATATAGAAAGAAAAAGGAAAATCCCTCCCATTACTGCGCCTTAGCGTCGGTGTTTTCGTAATATCGAGTTTCAGGAACTCAAGGACCATGACGTGCGTGATGACTTGCATTCTGATAGACTCAACTACAGTGGCACCATGTTATAATTTATTTATTTCTCTTCACTGTTGCTTAGTAGCATATGTAATTATGAAATCGAATTGATTTAAATTGATCAAAAAATGAGAATATAGTAGGTGTTTAAATCACAACGCTCATCATCATTTCCTGGATCCAATATCTTTTTAATTTAGTTACAGTTAAATGATCACCACTTACAAAATGACCAATAATTTCACTCAATGTCGACAATGCTGCGATCCAAGTAGCGAATGCAAATACAGAATGTTTTCCATTTTTTGATACGACTATCCATAATAAAATAATCGTAGATCAGGTATGAAACGATTCAGGTGACGTAGGCGTTGATATTTGTACAGTTAGATCTAGCACCAAACCGACTTGATGACGAACGAAAGCAATCTAGAACAATAAAATGTGTGATTGCCAAAATATACCTTCTATTGCCCGTGGCGAAATCTAGGACGATGGCGAATGAAATGTACTTTCGGATCTCTGTGACACCAATATTATTGGATTCGGTCAAGTGAAATCCGCAGCTGAAATAATATTGTCGTTACGTGATCAGGAATGCTGTGCTATCATTCAGTGGAGTTGTTATGGAACCTCACTTTCTTTTCTTTACAAGTTAAGCCTGAAATGTCAGCGCTATTATGAGCCTAAAAGATTTGAAACGACGTCGATCCTGCACTGGAAAATGTTCATATTTTTGAACTTAGGAACTAATCACGGCTATTTCGGCATTGGGACAAAAACAATTTGGATAAGGTGTTTCGAAATCCAACGTGGGATGTCCGAAGAAAGTCGAAATGTTTTGACTTCTTCATGTTTGAAATAACGTTAGGAACGAATCGATAAAACAGAACATAGAAAATATATTAGATAACAAAATCGATATGCGGTCTAGCTAATTATGATCGTTAATGTTGGTGGACACTCGGCCTCAGGAGGATTGAAGATCAGCTCTTTTAACGCCGTGGCCAACTGTTTTGCCCGTACACCATCAAACGAACAACTCTTCAAACAATATTTCCTCCATTAACTTTGTGTATTAAAAACTGCGAGGGAAAACATTTCATCGCCAGACTTTGACGCCACCTGGTGCACGTTTAGCAATCGAGATACGAAGCATAAACTTCGATAGCATCATTCGACCAATATATACATGTTAGTGAGGTCGATCGATGCTAAACGCGTTTTGTAATTAGCTGGGTAATGAGTGATGCGCATCCACAGTGCGATCATCTCCCGGTCTTAAGTAACGGCAATTAGCTTTGATGTTCTGTTTAAAAGCTTCGAAGAATCGTGGGTGTAACGGGGAAACGTCGATAATCAATTTAAAGCACCATCGAGACATCCACAAAAGCATTAAAAAGACAATCCGCAGCGAAGCTCGTTAAGAGAATCACTTTCAGTCAAGTGATCTAGAGCCTGGCCTTTTTTATTTTCCATCTTGAGATAATACAAAGTAATATTGGGTTAGCAATTCAATTCGAATTCCAATTGTTTTTTAGTTTGATGTATACATTTAATTTAATCCTTATTAATGACGAAGCCTTCCTCAAGCTTGTTTAACTTTTTCGATCGAGCGCCATCTAACGAGAAACTCGGTGAATAATTTATTTCGCAATCAATTTCCTTCCAACGTGCCTTGTTGACTAAACAACTTACCAGAGAATAGGCGTTTTGTAAAATGTAAGGCGGGTTTTGTTTCGTTAAAAGAAAATAATAAAAATAGAATATGTTTTTCTTCAACAGTAAACAATTATTAGCTACCCATAGAATTGTTACATTGGCAATGAGTGTACGTGCAGTTAAGGCATGTGCGAACCTGGTGGCCGTTCAATTTCCAAATGGTGTTATCGGGACAAAAAGCCTGGCTAGCTTTTTTTGGACAGTTTAATGCAGCTACTAAGCCACTTGGAATCTGATTTCTCTGTTCCAATGAAAAGGAAGCTCCAGCGCTGCACTCTTGGTGCTACCATTCTCTTATTAAACCTATCACAAGTGCACGCGAGAGACAATGACGTCATTGCCTGATGGTGGATCAAGAGACTAATCCGGCGACACGCAAGCTTTTCTTGTCGTATCATCAACAACTAATGCAGTTTCTGAACTTCAAAGAAACTGAGTCCGTAGGCGCCACACTCCTCGAGATTGTTTATTAAAGACTCCTAAATTCGATTTTATTGATCAAGCAAAATTAGTTAGGTTCGTTCCTGCGAGCTCTATTTGTTTTAGATCTTATCGTTTGGAAGTATTGCATCGAGCCAACAAATTACCACAGATAAAATGACATGTCATACTCGGAATTGGCTGCCCCTGAAAGGCAGCAATCACTGTCATCTTCAGTACCGAGCAGGAAAGCCTACTCACATATTTCACTTTTTAACCGTGTAATTGTGTTGGTTCAGTATATTTTTCCTATTTTCCGCAAATAACTGTTGTGCTACACAATTTTTCTATTGTTTTACACGTGAACTGGTCACGCACGCCAGATGGCGTTAGCGTCTGGCTGAATCGATGAATGTTTACGCCACCTATCCGCGAATTGTTTCCCCCAACATATTTTATTAATATCGAAGAAATTATTTACAGAGTTGCTCGTTAGATGGCGTTAGAGCAAAACAGCTGGACGCGTTATTAACGTTGAGTTGTGATTGGTTTTCAATCTACCAGTATTGGCTTTTGTGATGTGGTAATCTCTATCTGATCCTCGTTTTTTCGGCTTCTGAGCATGTTAACAAAACACCTATGCGCCCTCTTTCGGTTTTTCTTTTGTAATTTGAGAGCAACAAAGCCCTCCAGTTTTTTTGTAATCCGTCTCGTCCTAGGTGTAGGCCTACTCTTTCCGACTGAGCTGCGCGAGACAAAATCCACACAAGCCAATTTCCCTTGCTTAGCGCATGCAATTGTGACATCACGACTAACCAGGGTCTCGTCTTCTCAATATGCAAATGACAGATCAACAGTGGGAACAAACGCCGAGCGCTCTCGGTGGCACATTGTGTCTGGCAACAATGCGGCTTCTGTAATTGAAAGAACAGCTTGTCGATTCGGAAACACTGCCATCATAATTGGATAGAGCTCGGCCGAAACCGATCAACCAACGCACCCAAATCCTTTTTTGTTTTCATTTTTTGTGCTTATTAAATCTATTCTTGTTTATAACAATAACCTCGAACTTGAAAATGTATCTGAAAAGCAAAAATAGCTTCTGGGTAATGAACAATGTTGAAATAATGCGTTTTTAAATGTAAAGCAATGTTGTCAAAATGTTTTTCAGTGAAATATGAACTCGTTTGCTTTTAATTAGAATTTTAATTGAGCTTTTTAAATAAACAAATGATATATTTTGAATTATCAATAATAATTACAATTAATTATTATATTATATTATTAAACGTATTATTATAAAACGTATTATATTATGATTAATATATATATTAATTATAATTAATTACGACGATATCACGACAAATCCGAAACGCATTTATTTTTTATTTGCCAACATAAGATAAATTTAAATTAATAAAAGCACCATGAAATGTCATCAGAAGAAAATGTCTTTCACCAATCTTTGATCAACGATTTCTAAATTTTGAAATTTTTTAAATTAATCAAATTTTTATAAATGCCAGGAAAATGTGGTTTAGGCCAGTGATGCCAAACGAGATTTTCACCTATACCGAATTGGCAGTTTCTCAGTGGCATGTCTTGTGGCATCCCTGTCACTCGGCGCCATTGTGATCGGAGAGAGGAGAGGTGGGGCGGTTGACGTCGTGGCATATGTCGTCAGCACCTTTGTTTTCCGGAAATGTTTGTTTCGCCAAACGATAATCCTATTTTTTCGGCATCAGCGACGGTTAATCCGGGCGAGTAGGAGTTTTCGGAAGGCTCATTACCGGCGCGCGCAGGTGGTACGGATGTCGCGGCACGCCATCGGAAGTGACGTTGCCCCTTCAGAGGAAGTGGGATAGCTCCATATTTGGAACATCGATCATGCGCACAGTTCAGCTCCCAGCTAAACACGGGCAATAAACTTTAAGCAACTAACTTCCTTTCCGAACAGGTGCTGTGATCTGCGACATAATTTATTGAGCCTTAAAAACAACAAGCTGGAACAAAATAAAATTTCAATGAAACATCAATTTCAAGTCATCCTGACTAGATCAAATGTTACGACATTTTCGCGAGACTTAAGCTAATTGCTAACAGAGTGAAGAGACAAAATTGCAATGGTAAAAGCGCGACTTTTTATTGCCGGTGGTTCCCAAACTCTGGGAGACCACCGAGCACCCACACTCACTCGGAGGTGTCATTCATTTCTCCAACAGTTGTAAACGATGGTAAAGCGTCATACGGATATTTATGGCATGTCGCATTAAGGTAACAGTGCGCATTTTGAAAGCAGCAAGCGAAATAGTCAGCGGCAGCACTCAGAAATCTGTGTCGCCTTGTCAAGACTGTCAAGTGAAAAGAGACAACCGAGATAATTTAATCATTTGCACGACTTCCAGTATAATAATCCGCACCGATAATTACCTATGTACAATGATATGGCTCGCGCCAGAAAATTAACAACAAAGAATTATTTTCGCACGGAATTGTGTTCGATATTTCGTGGGAACGAATCAACACACTCTAGAGCAAAAATTCCCACCTGTGAATCAAAAATCATAGAGTTCAAATTAACGCAGCTTCGTAGACTGGTGATCTTCAACAAAAGTATTGTAATCAAACTTTATTATTAACCTTGTCAAACAATTTGGCAATTTTATTTTTAATTTCCCTTTGTACTTTTAATTGTCAGGCGAACTTGATTTTGTATTCGTAATCCACCAATGAACTTTATTTGACTTTTCGTTGCGTCAATTTGTTGCGTTACCTCTATATCCTTACTATGTAAATATTTTCGCAAATTTGTAATTTTTTTAAAAAAGGATCGCGTGGGTTGAATGCAAGTTGCGCAACTCACCGGTCCATTGTTATATTGTTCGTGATGTCAGTCTAGCGCATATGCGAATAGAAAATTGTGTCGCGTCTGCGTTTTGTCCCGGGTGAGTTGACGAGAATCTGGGAAGCATGATAAGGGGCGGCGTGGAGAAAAGAAACTATTCAAAAGGCAACAGGTGGATTGGGAGCTATAAAGGACACTCGTGGAAGCGCGTTGACAATCGCTACATAGCTTTTGACTGCGTCATTCGAGGACTAGACTGACTCGACAATATGGTCCCAATCCAAGTGCAACAACAAGAACGTCACAAAAAATATATATGTCATAAAATTCTGAACCCCAATCACAGACTAGATACACGTAAATGTGATTATAGAACCTATTTTATTAAATTATTTATTTAATTGCTGCCCAATGTGGTTACCTTAAATGTCAATGCATAATATTTACGTCCGACTTTAAATGACGTCATTAGTGCACGTAGCGTGTTCTCGAGTTACGGCCCTTAGAGATATCTCTTCAGGTTCAGAATCGAACGAAACTGTGTAGCTTTAACATTGTGTCGCGAAGGAATTTCGCCAAGTTCCTCTCAGATATAGAAATTCCCCTACCGAGTCGCAATAGATTATCGGATGGCATTTGTCGTTTTTTTACAGTACGAATATACTTGTACTTACGATTGCGCAGAAATAGCGCGACATCAATGCGATGCCTGGAGAGCTGCTCGGAAGACTAACTCTTGAGAGATGAAAACCAATTTATAAACTCTTAAAAAATGAAGAGCCACAATCATTTCGTTGTACTCGTATACAGTAAGTGTAGCGCCAAACTTCTGCAAATGTCAAGAGTGGCCGCAGGGTATCGCCGCCATTTTCTTTCCATTTTTCGCCGAAGAATCTCAGCTCCCAGTTTATTTACAGTGAAAACAAACCTGTTCGCACCGGAAACAAATACATCGAAGAATCGATGGCATTATTTATATAATACTATTCAGAAAACTATATTCGCGCTGGAATAATATTGGCTATCCTGAACCGTAGCTTCCGACTAGGTAACGGGCGCCGCGCTGTATCATTAGGTGGCGCTAATTTGCACTCATGACAGGCGACGTCAGGGGCTGGTACCCGATACCAGGCACCTATTTTTCAGTAATCGATTACAACGAACCAACTAATTATGTCTATAATTGGATGTGTGTCTTTGTCATCTTATCTGTAGTGTCAGTTCCCACGTTTTTCTGGTTTAGTTTCTTCATTTTAAATAATAGTTTACTATTATTATATTAGGAAAGTTCTGCCAGCTCTTATCGCCTTTTCGGTTTAGCGTCCAGCTTTCCATTTACCCCTATCTCGTTTTTAATTATGTCTAATTTCACCAGAAGGCACCAATAATTGTCATGCACACAGGGGATACAACCAACGACGATTTTTAATTACAGTGAAAGAAAATTAATATTGTCTCTGTTACGAATGAATCTGATATTGTACGGTTAGAATACACATCGAAATAGATAGAGCTTAACTTACGAAACAACGAAATTGTGAAAAATAAAACTCATAATTTTCATGCTTCAAATAGTTCTCATTTGAGTTGGATTTGTTTCGCAATGTGTATTAGAAAACACACAAAAATGGTTATATTTCGGGGAGTCTTGTCGTTTAGTCATGTTGGGATTTATTGGGCATTTGGGAAAAACATTTTTTTAAAATTTACTGTAATGTAATGTCTGTACCACTACAGGTTTTCTGTACCCCCACCTTGGTTCTTAGACACTATGTGATTAACTTGGAACGATCCTGATTTTAAAACGAACACCATAACAGAGAAATGTTATGCAATTACTCTCTGGATGGCTTTAGAGGATCGTGGGAAAATCCAACGCAGCTGATGTTCGAAGTTTGTGGCATCAAAGAAATAAAATCCGATCATTAGTGAATCGTGGAATTTGGTTTTTATTCAATTTATCTTGTCAAACAGAGTATCGGTCTTCTCCTTCCAAATCTGTTCGCTCACCAACACCAACTGTGCAACCCTTCACCAAATTGAAATTCGATGTTTTAATTTATTTGCTCAGTGTGTTTGTCGTCTGTCCCACTTGGGCACGGTTTCATCTCGCGATTCCTGGCTAATGTCAATAAACACCGAAGGAGGGAGGAGGGGGTTGATGGAGGACACGGATTACCTATAGATGACGGCACGAACACGGCGGGTCGAACTCGAAATAATCGAAATCGTTCGAAGATCACGAAGAACCACGGAGAACCGTGTGTTGTGGCGCCGAGTTTAATTAACGAGAGAGGGTGGGAAGGGGAGGCGTGATGTAAAAGGAAAAGGACTTGACGGGGTGGTGGTGGGATGGGGGTAGGAGTGTACGACTTCTAACCACGACCTTCGGAGCAACTACGATAACACTGGGATTCCACACACCATGGATCTCTAATCCTCGCCTTAATCCCTTAGCCTGAGCTGAACAATGGTCGATCCAGTGTGTCGAGCGGAGATACCGATAGGGAGACTGAAGGATCGATGAATATTGCCGTACTGCATTGGTATGTTCTTGGACAAACGAAAATTGTTCCTTCTCCTCCCCCCCCCATCCCAACGACGAACCTTTGATTATCCCTTTCTGTGTATCTAGTTCGTTAAAGACCGACATGCTCCTGAGATCCTCTCGCAACCACCACCTGTGAAACCTCCTGAGACTCAAAAAAGAAACCAAGACGATTCCTGAATTTTTCTTCCAGTTATACAGAATAGAAAATTTAACCCACCAGTTACTGATTTTTATCATCAGTTTCTGTGTTCAATTTTAAGAGGTCACATAGAGATGTTTTCAGTCATTTGGTTCGAGTCGGGCCAAATGTCCATTGAAGGTAAAATCAATTTGAAGTCACGTCGGGATGATGTCTTAAAGGTGTAAATATGGCAAACATGATCACAACTCGTCGGTAGTTTCACAAAAACATGTAGATCATGGTAGAATTTATTTTATTTAGTAAGATATGTTCGAAGATAAAATATAAAAAATTCGCCAGCCGTCATTGTTTCTTGGAATCTCATAATGCCTCTCTAGTCGCACACCTCTTTGTCGGAGTCAAATGCCTGGGCTGGCCGACTTGTTCCCCCTCAACCTAAAATCGATAGACGTTTGTGTTGGACGGATCTGCGATTGGAATTTAATGGAGCGGAAATTATAATAATGCAGCCGAAGTGGTTGGGGAACGATCCGCTGCGAAAGGAGAGAGCGGTGCGAGCATTCATTCATTCGTGGAGCATGATGGGGAGATTTCTATATATATATATATATAAGAGGGTGGGTTGTTAGTGGAGGGGAGGGCTTAGACACCTTTTTTAACAATTAAACGAGATCCCCATCTGTTATTTAAAAAAAGTTTTATAACGTCACAGAACATAAATCTGACCGAATCGAATGTGCCCATCTGGTTGAGAGGTAACCCATAAATACAATGTGCTATAAAGTGGGCTCACTCCCCTTGTTTCACAGTAGAATTTTTCAATAGATTTATTTCCTGCCTTACATCACGAAACAGGTTTTAAAAAAAAGTAAATCTCTATTTAATGAAAAAGTGTCGAAACGGAACAATAAATAAACGAAGAGATAGAATAAACAAGAAACCCTAATAACTTGTTCGAATGGTTTTACTAGTTGAAGGAGAAAATTTTGGCAATCTGGAGTACACCAAAGACTTACGAATGATCATGGGTGTTGACCAAATAGCATCGCTACCCTGAGTTTAGCATTTCCCTGAAACAGAATACTGTCGCTTCATAAATCATATCATCAAATTCAAAGGTGCACGATACACTCTTTCAAATTCAAAGGTCAATATTCAAAGGCAAGCGTTTGTGATCTTTTCGAAGTCTGTATCGTTTGGATATCAAATCTTCGGAACTAACTGCAATTATTGTGGTACGAAACAAAAATGTTCTGACGTCGGATATGTAAATTTTTTAATTCACTGAAGTGACGGGTCACAACAGGAAGATTATGGGCCCTCTCTGTGCTTAGGCACCATGAGAGAGGTACATTTTCACCAGTACCCCGAGCCAAAGCCCGCGCCGGGAATCGAACCCGGGACCGCCGAACCACAGTCCGTCGCTTAACCTGTCTATTACTACTACTACTACGACTGTCGCAAAATCGGTAAAAATCGTACTCTAGCCGCACACCTCCTTGGTGTGCGCAGAACATGTGGCTAAGTTAGGTCGTCACACAGCAGTCCAGCGCGAGCGATAACTCCACGTCCCGGCCACGAATGGTGCCATAAAATTGATGGCCGACCGACTCGGGAGTTAACTCGATTGGACGCCCGTGAAACCCCTCGCTCCACTCCCAACCATCCTCCCCACCCCCTGTTATGTCCATTGGTGATGGTGGTGGGCGCTCTGCTGGTTTACGATGGCGCTTCTCATCTGCAATCGTCAGAAGGCGCACGCTGTTGATATGCAACAGGCGGCAGATGCAATCAGCAATTACGCTGTACAGAGAATGGTCTGCGCAACGATATGGTAAATGTCATCCGTAATTTCAAAAGGTTGAATGTCCTCGTAACTTCTGAGGAGTCACGAATCAAAATCGGATAGGATCTATTTTGGATTAAATCAATTTCGTTGGGTAGTCGTTGACTTTTGGAATGGCTTTCATCTGAGGACTCTCTTTTACCACCAAATATTTAATTGCTAAAGTTCTTTCATGTTTGTCTAATGGCTATGCGAACCAAAGGAAGTGGGTTCGAGTCTGAATCATTTTGTTCCTGTGACGGGTGTAAATTAATTGGGGTCTTTCATGCCAAGGAGCTGGTATGTAACCTGCCGAAAAGAGTATAAAAATAGCGCTGGGTGACGTCATTCAGACCACGACGAGCTCAGGATACAAGGACAGTTGCTGGCCGTTTGTAGCACAAAAGGAAAACGTGTGGAAGTGTCGTGGATAGGAAATTCTTACCGTTCGGCTAAAAACACACTCCACCGTAATCGATATGTCGCAGGCCGAAGGCGTATCTTTTTCCAATGTCTGGGAGAAAAGACGTCATAGTCTGATGGTATCGGCAGGTAATCTACGTCTGCACTATTTCTTTTGAACTGTTTGTCGACCTTCCACTGGACCCGCCTCTCTTAGTCACCACAGCGGGACTACCTAGAATTTTGCCTAGTCCAGGCTAGATACCTAGATATGGATTATTATCGTTTGAACTTTGACATCGCAAAGACACGGGTCCGAAAAATTCTCGAGATCTCGGCCGGGAATTGAACTTGCAATCACGGGCACCGTATTCCAAGGCGCTAGTCACTACACCTTTATTTTGCTGGTGTATTCGCGTGACCTCATCTATATGCGAAAATTAAGGAATATTGTGTACATTGCGGTCCGGCATCAGGGGGAGCTTTTTAATGGATGTGCAGACGGCATACAATTTGACCGGATATCTCGAGGAAATTTTATTACAAAATAAACTCTGATCCAATCGTTAGAATTTTGTCAGGTCATTGATAAGGTTGTCCACTATTTCGTGAGCGCCCTCAAGTGGATATTATATGTTTTGGACGTTGTGGGGGGACAGGGGACGCGAGACGCCGCTTATTTCTCAAACTCTTTTCTGTTGCTGTCCTGTTGCCATCGCGAGATGTTCTCGATCCACTTCCACATATAAATATAGAAATATACAGTGGTTACGACTACTGAACATCGACATTTTTGTCGCGCGCCGCGATTAATCCGAAAAGTTTTCCGTCGTCGCGTTAAGCGCTTAAGCCGGTAATGTTTCAATTTGGGTCGAGTCGATATCTCTCGCCAAGCAGTTTGCATAGCAACGAAATGTCCTACTCCCCCTCAATCCCCCCACTCCCCTTCCCCTCGCGGGGCAACAACCAAAACACCAACCGCATGCGCCATTATATTCACGTCTTCCTGAGATCCAATGACATATCTTTCAAGTTTTCTAGTACATGAAAGAGATAGGTAGAATCATATTTGTCGTTTTAGCATACTTATATTACCAGAATTAGCGTAACTGAAAGGTATAAAAAAATGTTTAAAACAAACATAAAAGCACTAACAAAATATTACCGAAAAGAAAATATATATGAAGCTAAACGAGTATCCGGTGGCGGGAATCGAACCCTGGACCGAATAATTCTCTCACCATCATCGACTATTAAGCCATATATTTGAAAATGTAATCATGTTGTAGTCCAATATTAATTCTTGGAATCAATAGTAGTTGATCACATGAATGATTTTTGATTTCAAAATTGAAGAATTTAACTTCATGGTTGATTAATTATTAAATAAAATTATCTTTATATCTAGTGAAAATCCGACAACATTTTCGATTTGGTCATTAGGTCTGAGGAAGATAGACGAGAGCGTTTGCACAACTGTCTCGTATTAAATTTGTATGCTTATCCCGTGCAAGGAGCGTGTATGAATACACAAAACACGTCGTGGAAAGGTTTATCGAGATAAGAGGAGCAAAGACAGCTGTATAAATTTCGTACAAATATTTTGTTAACACTGAGGAAAGAGAGAGAGAAAGAGTTGCCTCTTGGCGGGGACATCATTGTCGGTCGGCGGGAACGGAACAACGTCCGCCAGCTGTTAGACGGACACGGACCATATCCGATTCACACTATCCGTTAGGGAATATTCGATTGGGAATTTGGGATTTGCGACTGGAAGTGCACAAAAGAAAAGTTTCGATGCGATCGATAAAGTAAATTCTAAGACAAAAAGCTTAGTTTATCCTTGTACTTATCTTATACGGACGACAAGATCTCCAAAAAATAAAGGTTACGTATCTGGTAATTTATACACAAAAATGTGATCGAGATTGATGTGCTGAGAAAACACGGTAAACGAATTCAAATTTAATTTGGTAAAAATCATGATTCAATTTTCCTGATTAGTACTTTAATACTGGAATTCACTCGGCAAGTGAAGTGATGCTTTTGGTTGACCTACATTCTTTGGAAAAACAAAGTAAAGTAATATTAGTTTCGCAATTACCAGTTCTAATTAAAATAATAATAAAATAATATTATAAAAAGCGAGTTCGCCACTCGGTTCGTCTTCTTCATTCGGTCTGTCCCGAATTCACCATTTCCTATTAATATCAGTTAGATTTGTGAATAAACTACATAACTACAGGTACATGTATGTGTTAAAAAAATTCGTACAATAGCTCATTGAAACCTAGGAACCACAAGCCGAAACGACTAGCGAAATAAAACTGAAATGGATGTTGCTTTCTTTTTTTTGGACATGGGAGATAAACGATTCGTTTCGTGTGGGCTAGCGGGCATTGTCGAGGCTTTTCCGTTTAACCCGGTCGACCTGTCACTGTCCATTTCAATTCCGACCAAACATGGCGATAATTGAAAGATCGGACACGCGTTCTTTGGCCCCTTCGGTGGCCTGATCCGAATAAGCCGACGTGATGAGAAGAAATTGGCGCTAGACACGCTCCAGGACCAACACCAAATACACTGGTACAATGTACATGTAATGTAAATCTTCATGAGACCCAGTGGAACCGAACGAGTCATTCTCCCTTGAAGTACACTGCGCCATTTATTGACAGTAAAATTTTAGCGAATCCGCATGCTTCGAAATTCAATTTATTTAAAAATAAAATTCCGACTCCCAAATTAAACCTTTATGTGCTTTTTAAAATAATGTGCTTTGTTTGAAACCTCTTTTTAAAGGAAGATTTTTTCAATTTTTGTTTCTAAGCTATTTGACATAGATTCAATTTATCAATTAGTCAGTAAAGTGAAGAATGTAAACCTCTAGATTTGAGGAAAGTCATCACCCAAACGTACATCATAAATTGAGAAACCCAACATTTCCTTTCTAAAGAAAACATTTTTCTCTAAGAAATTCAACTAAGAATTGGCATTTCTTTGATAGTCCGGCGCTCAACGGATGCGAACGGGATCTCAGGAGGCTATTACGTGTATGGTCGTGTGAACAAAACTAGCATCGACCGTAGACCGACCTCAACATCTTAGATAGCCTCGGGCGGGAAGATTTGATGTTTACGTTTGGCCATTGCCGGGATACGGTCAAGTATGCCTTCTCACCTCCGAGCCAACGGACACACATTACGAACTTCTCGGTGCGGTGTTGTTCAGTGGAAACAAACAAAAGCTGAATTTTGATCATCATCCAAACTCAAGAGGGCGGAATGAAATATCATCCCTGAAGACACTACTACTTTGACAAACTATCCAGCCAATATGACCAACTACATGTAACGGTTCATACGTGGACCGCCGAAATACTCCATAAATAAAAAATGAAACAATTTTAGATGTAATACTTAAAACGGGAGCTCGATTCAGAAAGCCACTTAAGCACAAGTAAGATTTAATCGACTCAATAAATTATTAATGCTTCAGAAAATACATTAAGTAACGAGTTATGGTACATTGTTTTATTAGCCACAAGCCTAAGTTTCAATCTGTTCGAGCGAGAGTTAACTTATTATCCGCTTGACGAAATGTAATGACATTTTAGCTGCAGATAGTTCATCAAATTTGTAATCTAGGGACAAAATTTCAGATCTCGAGGTTTAGTATTTCTCAGTAAATCAACCACTTGAGGTTTTTTTTGAAAAGCAACGCTTCGCCAGAAAATTTAAATATGGCGTCTCCACTTTTCCAAAATGGCGCTGTCGATATCACGTGCTACCAATGCTGTCAGTCATATTTCCATATTTTCTATTTGTGAATCGTTTAACACCTGAGACAGCTATTTAACAAATTCGGGTTAAAAGGCTTTTGTGTTTTAAACAGATTTGATATTTAAATTTATAAAAGTTTGAAAAAACTATAAAATAAATTTAAACCCAGTGTTGTCGCGTCATTGCCATGATACATGAGAGAACGGAGTTTTCAAATATTTGAAAAACAGTTCGCTGAAATTCGACGGGGACTTTCGAGCCAAGTCGGATAGCTTCTCTAGTAATACATGCATTTATGAAGGTACGAGTTCAAAGCCCACATAAACCGGAGATTTAGATGTGGTTATATGCACAATTTTAATATATTATTCTAAAGTTTATTTGAAACTGTAAAGAAAGTAGGAATAACGCAATGCTCTGAATAACTCTAAAGGGAAATATTTAAACAATTAATTGAATCACACAAAAAATTATTCAATTTATTGCTTATTTTAAAAGTACAGCAACTCATCTAGAGAACTTATTTACAGTATATTCGTTCAGAAACCATAGATAAATTTTATTTTATAGAATGTGGTGGGGGGGGGGGTAATAAATGACTGATTGAAATGCTTGAATGAGATACGCTGTCTTTTGACTACGAACTGGGTTGTGCTGTTGCTGGAATGGGGAATTGTCGGCAGACACCGCAAGCGTGAAGAACAAGGAGATGAATCTTGTCATCTTTGACACCGAAATTAAATGGCTTCAACGAAGAAAAAAGAAACGAGAGAGAGAGAGAGAGGGCGCCCACCCACACCCACAAAAGCCTTTTCGATTACGATGTTCATTTTTGTTCTGAGCGGCAATTGATATCGACCGGGGTGCGACCAACTTTCCTTACAAATCTGTAGTTTTTCTCTCGGTGGGATAGAATTCTAGGATAACAAAAAAGAAAATATGAGCTATCTATCGTGTGGGATGATTGAAAGAATGAATCCACCGTCATTCACACACTGCGTCATTGCCATTCAGTTTACAGTGGTTACGTCTTTTTCTATGCGATATGAAACCTCATTAAGAATGAACTCAAAGGGGCATTTTACACGTTGGAGCATTTCGCGTATTGATCCATAAAACTCCCGATTTCGTTCAACCTAATGCAATGAAATATTTCTAAATTGCAACTAAAATGAATCCAAGATTGTACTCGGCTAAATAAAATGGCAATTCCATCGAGCCAAACTTGGAATGCGAGCCATCATGGAAATGGCTTTTTGTAGTTTAATAATATACTTTTTCAAATGTCAAGAAACCATTTAATGTTGATGTCTCATGTTATGCATTTCATGTTTACATGTACTTTTATTTAATTATTAATAAATAAAAACACACATCTAGATATTTTAGCGGCATAATTCTAAAGTTACAGTGACGAAGGAATGATATTTGTACGAAATTCGATGACATCATCCGCGAAAATAATTTGAATAATTTACGATTTAAATCGTGTGCTTTATATATATGTATGTATAATCTTTATATATATTTTTTTCAAATACTTTTATTTATTTCTGAATCTGAAATTTAGAGTAGGCTGGCTGCATTAAAATTGAATGAAATTCTGTCAATATTTGTTCTGCACTGTATCAGCTCTAAGTAGATACTTTTCTGATGACTGAAAACGGGCACGGAAAAATCCCTGTAAGCTTACACAAACGAATTGATGTTTCCAATAATCACCAATTACGACCATAATTGCTCGTGGAGAAAAAGTTGGGAGGAGATAAAGATAATCGTGGCAAAAGGAACCATATCCAATTCCGCACTTCCGTAATAGGCAATAAAACCCCTTTAAAAAATATGACCAAAATCCAGCATAAACCCCGTTCCTTTGATTAGATAACGGCGAAATAGGCCATAACTCGGCCAACGCTTCTGCGTCCACTATTAATGTCCGACCATCACCAACCGAGATAAAAGTTCGACCACTATTCCATTTACAACCCCGTCCCCACTAAACCAAACTATCAAATCCAAAAAAATCGTAAAGCAGCCGAGATATTTTCTAACGATTAAAGAAAAATCAAAAACACAATAAAAACGCGCCAGTAAATTATACAGCTCACTTCTGAGAACGAAACACGACATGAACATGTTCATTAATGACAATATGCAGTGCCATTCTTATTGTCAGTGCTTATGCAAATTAGCAAACAAAAACATATTTTAATCCGAGGAAAGCGAGATCCTATTACGGCCTTTATCGCCAGTAATTTCGAAATAATTGGCTTATTAAACGTGACTCCAACACACACTAGAAATAGAAACGACATACCGTTGGCTCTGATCGAAAAATACATGTGGACTTAATTTTCGCACCATATACATTGTATAATATGGACTTAGAAAGCTTATTTATTTGATCTGGAGCATTATCGTCCTGAGATCGCTTGGCTAATATTCATTCGATCCATGGAAACTCTTGTTTATGAATTCGGTGTACTGAAGAATCGTGTAGCGAATTAGTCGCTGAATTAATTTAAAAAAATATATAACGCTTTTCGATGTTTCATGGATTGCTCCTAAAAATAAAGGCATATTTATGTGAAATATGGAAGCGATGTTCATTAAATCTTGTTTCGGTTTCACGGTTTGGGTCTTAGAAGGATGTAGTCCGAGACGATGTGTCTGTCCATAAAACAGAGGGGAGCATCCAATTTTCTGTTTCGGTACATCAAACCACGAGGAAGACTTAGGTTAGGAAGACTTCATTTCCTGAAACTACCGCGCGCATCGTGCATTCATTTCACTTTTATGGTGTTGTGTTGTAATACATAGACACAACGAGACCATGTTTATGGGAAGTAATGGGGAGGGAAGAATGAGGAGGAAAGGCCTGTCATTTCTATGCAAATAATCGACAAAATATTCTTCGATTTTTGATTACAGAAGTCTTGCTTAATTTTCAATTTGATTACGCAGGATTGAGCAGGTCAGACACACCCTTACGTGTCACTTCATTATTCCATTAGTCGGGTACAAATGTTGGTGAAATTCTGATCCCGATTGACTTACCATGTGGATTACCATTTCATTGGCAATAAATTAGACTCATTGTAGAATCCACTGCGGACATTCTATAATAATAGGTGCGTGTAAAACGATCAACCAGGAAGAACGGCTTTCAGGTGCGTTAATGAGGATCTGTTAATCTAAATTTTAGTGAAATCTGCTTTGCGTGGTGTTTTGTTATCGAATGGGATGACCGAACTAGTTCAGGGTATACGATGGAGGTATTCCAGGTGGGCAGAGTAAGGGGGATGAATTGTTTCCGGCATCTGATAACGAAAACGAACATCGGATAACGTCAGGGCTGAACATGGGTTCTGTTTTTTCGTGTCCCCTCGGGATTAGCCGACCAATATCAATTTTTCAGCCTCCTCTACCCACTCGTCTCAGCCAAACCCAATGTAGACACAAACGATTATCGCCAACTAAGTATAGCACGCATGCCAATAGCGTCGACCAAAATCGGTCTCTTGACGAGAGCGAGAGAGAGTCCATTAGCGTCAGCACTTCGATTACCATTGGGATTGTCGAATCGATAATATCGATTATCGGTTCGGCATTATAACTTTGGCGCGGATCTACAGACTCGAGTTGACCAGGTTGTACGAGCCGCATTGAATTGTTGGCGGATATAAAGAAAACGAATTCCGACGTACGAAAAGTTAAGACGTTAAAGGCGACTTATTTTATGACGAGTTATAGCGACGTGAGGCGTGCCAACACTTAGCGAAGACGGGGAATATACTGTATGATATTGTAATAAGGAGGTCCACCAGCGTGTTCGCCCTATTATTTATTATACCCGGTAATTTTGTCTAGCCCATGTTTACTACCTAGTTACCTAGTTAGGGATCTTTAGGCACGGGTTCCATTTCGTTGGAAGGCGTGTTTAGGAATTTCTCTCAACAGATCCAGAAGTCTCGGTCAGAGATTCGAACCCGCATCACGTTCACCACAATGTCACACGAGATTCCGACAAAGACGAGGAATCTTTTTGAAAAACGTCACTGATTCAGGCGCGATTTCTTGTGCGGGCTCTCGTTTATTCGATCCCTGATTACTGGTACTCATGAATACCAATTATTTTTTTGATAAATTCGTAGGTACTTGAACATTATGAATTCATGTAGATGTTCGGATTTGTTTTTGTGAATGTGGGGGTAACAATGGATCTTTTTTACTAGAATGTTTTTAATTTGTTGTCTCACTGAAGTGAGATATCAGATATCGATCATACAGATAGTAACCCTCTGAGGTCCCTTTGGTCTTTTGGGTCGTAAGCCGGCTAAGCTTCAAACGATGTGAGTTTCTGGGGGTTACGTTGGTTGAGAAAGTGGTGATATACACCCGAGTAGAGGGGTTGGGGCGTATCGTAGATCAAACAAAATTGCACGGCCGGATAACCATTTCGCAGACGCCGACGTGAGCGCATAATTCACGCGTCTCCTCCGTAATGAGAAATCCCCAAAGAACAAGTCGAAGGATGACTGCTGCTACATTTATTTTCATAATATCGTACGCATCTCGACGACACCCAACACCAGCGAAAATCTTAACCAACCTTCGAAATTGGAAACCCCATGATAGTCCTTGCTAATATTACCATCGACCGAATTTGCAGAACACACAGATACAAAACCAGAAAACTATTCCCGAGATCTGGGATTCGAACCCGAAACGTCACAACCAAGAGAGGATGCTAATTTTCGAACCCAGATTCCTCAGACTCGATGATTGATTTGACGATTTAACCTTTCGGTTGCCATATATCCATTCCACTATTATCCTCCAATGAGACTGTGTAACATCCGCGGCTGTTACAACGAAAAATGGCTATTTTTGAGACGTAGAATTTGCAATTTGAAGTTCACAGGATGTTTATAGCAGACATAGGAAATTAAATATTTCAGACGACACCTAATAAAAAATAAACAATGTACTGAGGATCCGATAGGATGCAAAGCCCTAACGCGTGCCATAACCACTGCTTCCAGTTGATGAATCCTGAGCACGCACATTTTGTGTGCAGGGTCCTCTCATCAATTTTGCGGTCCGCAACTGGGAAATGGCCAATTACTCAGTCACAACAATGCCGTCCATCCTCGCTGCTCTTTCTCTCTCAACGCGTGCCTACTAACCGCACTCATCCCACCCACACTCCGAAATTCACCCACCTCTTTCTACATATTATCAGTCATGTTGTTGACAACGCAGCCAATGAAAACTATCCACCTGCGGCCCTCTGATCACTTCCAGTTGCCTCGCTAAAAGCCTTGGCCAAGTTGGACAATTGGACAATAGTTTTGTTGGCAAACCCACCAGAAATTACCAACAGTCAATGGGTGCTTTTGTTGCCGTTGTTACCGTGCTTTCCTTCTATGCTGGTGTCGCGGTTTCGATTCCGGTCGACACCTTCGGAATTTTTCGGGCGAGAGAAATTCCATCGCATTCTTTCTTTCGGAATGGAAGTACAACTTGACCGATACCAGGACACGTTAAGGATTCCTGCCTAGGTCAGACTCAGGCTAGACAAAATTACTAGGTTGCTCTCTGGAAGAACTTTAAAGCTAGTTATGAGGTAAGCATCCACAACAAATATTTTAATCTTTAAGGCACCATCAAGTCGTTCTCAACCTCTGGTGACCCTGTAAATATAAGTACTCCTACGTTTCCGATCTAGTTTTATATGAGCTGTCAAATATTGATGGAAATTTTTAATTTTTATTGATGTTGCTGCAGTGCAACGTGGATAATAGAACAAGTTTAAACTAACCAAAAAAGCTAACTTAACGAGGATTTTCTTAATTAATGGTGTTGATTCTCCAGAGGAGTGCTCAATGAATAACAAAAGTCGTTTAAATGTGGTTAAGACCTTATTATCGGAAACGGTGGAGTAAACGACTATCCTGGAATGAAATCGCAGAACTTAGGACTATTGAGTGTCGCCTGTCCGCGGACCATGAATAAATTACTGTATTTGCTCGCGGACCAACTCGGCGCAATCACAAATGCGGCACGAACAATTTGCATTGTTTCACGAAAGTCAGACACAGCCAAATAGAAAATGTTCCCCTTGTTTGCAAACAGATATAAATCAGTCTACCGGATCGTCGGATGATGACCCGTATACTGGGCGCTGGACATTTCGTGCGGCAACCCTTAATTGCGTGTAGTCAGTGCGCATGCGCTGAAATTTGGTTCATTCAGTTCGATGAGTTTCGATCGTCAATTATAGAAACATTAGCTACGGCATTTGAACGTGTACAGCAAATAGAAATATTTTCAATTTATAATATTCACTTTAATAGTTTCAACACTTTTCAGACTCTGGAAGCATTTTGTGATAGAAATTTTAAAGACGCAAGCGCATCGCTATTGTTCTTCAAGATTACATCTTGAAATTCGTTTATGAAAGAATATAAGTGCTGAGAAGGTACGAATTTCAATTCAGATTTTACTTTTACTAGTTTACAGTAAGCGCTCTATTAAAATATATTTCTAGATTTCCGTTTATTCTTATTTTGAAAGTAATTTAGGATTTTCCTTAACGATTCTAATATTTACTACCTGTTTGTATTCGCGGTTACCATGCACCAAATAAGACTGGTAATTGGTCTTATGAAAGTGTCATGGAGCCAACAAATTAGGTAAACCACAGTCGCATTCACTTAATTCTGTTCGCATCCGTTGGAGTCAATTAAATGCGCTGAAGGATTTACAGGGCAGTATAATTCACTCGAGTAATTGTGCGCCCCCTATCATTAACCAGACGCTCTCAGGGTACCTTTAATTTTAATCCCGCGCGAGCTCATGTAAAATGCCGGAAGAAAGTCAACCTGGTTTATTAACACCAGTGGCGAAATTCTATGGATGTAATTGAGTCATTTACAGGATAGTACGCCCAGAATGATAGACTATGAATAAAGATTCAAATACAGTCTGTAATAAGGGGAAGACGTCCTAATAAATTCCTTCATATAAAATATTCAAATGCCGATACACCTGTTAACCTGTGTGAACTCATGCATGATTACCTGCGTATTTCATTCAGCCCTACCTGACCTTCCTACCGTAACCTTTTCTGAGACCCGAGGGCAGGCAATCTGACATCGTTTTTTCTGAATTGTACAATGAGATATCAAGCAGGTATTGTTTTGCCATTTACCGTTTACCTAAACTCGCCCTCGAAGGATATTTATAAGAAGTAGATGTTGGGATGATTTCTGAATTAGGCGCTGGCTAATTATATCGTTCTTGTCTTGTTCAGATTAAATAGACCGATTGACCTAGATGTGGATCCGAACGCCGACAACGGTTATGACAACCGAATGAGATCGAAATTCTTATGCAGGGTTTTAGTAGCCTGGAAGGATGTCGTAACCATCAACACAAGAGCTTGTATATGTCACAGGCAGGCGTAAGTCGCGCAAAGCACTAACACCAATATTTGGCAGCAACGATTAAGATCAAAACCCAACGACAATAGCGCATTCCAAAATATTGGCCGAACAGACGTGGTTATTATCCTAGAGGTCGCTCAAGCACAAATTGGATTACGTCATTGCCATGGAAATGCATTCGTGAACGTAGACCGTGACGCCGACCGAATAGTCAGCCTATCCTTAAAACAACACAAGCTGAATGTCGGTATGCTGTATTTATTCAGGTAGAATTTTTTTTTATTATTATTACAAGATACTTATAGATTGGCCAGGCTCTAAAATTTAAGAATGTGCATAATTTTACGTGTTTAAGCTGTGACTTTTATTTTTGTATTCTATTGGACACCCCTAAGATAAAATGTTCTTAAAAGGCTGGTTAAGCGCACTCTGTTCCGGTATAAGGTGGTGCTCTACTTTGTGATTACTGTAATTTCTATAGAGCAACTAATACCTCAAAAAAGAATTAGTTTAATCGTAAACAGGCTGAATCCAGTTGAAGTAAGTGTGCATAAGACAGAGAAAGATGCTAAACGTCTTATTTTAAATTTGTGGTTAAGACAATCAGATTATAGCTCTGGGTTAACCACAGACGTAGTGACTTAAACTCTATAACAATAAAAATAAAATTATTTGTAAATAATAGTGGTGCTGAATAACAAAACAACATATTTAATATTTCTTAAAAAATAATAAAGGCTTCGATTCAGTGCTGCCTGAACTACCCTTATTTCTTGCAATTTACTCTGATATTTGCATGCCGTTCAAGAACCGAAAATGCCTTAGAGAATAAAGCTCTTTTGCTATTTTTGCACACTGGATCAGAGCACAGACTGGGAGCGACAATAATCTGGCCAACCACATTGGCGCATGAGAGATAGAAAGCAGGCGAGCTAATAAGCGAAAGAGTGACAACAGATGCGAATCAAGAATTGCGGTGTATCATCAACACGATCCAGGTGGGATAAGAGGGAACAAATGGAGAATGTGGATGCAAGGGGGTTGAGACACACGGATGCCGCGAGTAAGTTGTAAACACATTTGCGCGATTGTTTATGCTCTACTTATTGGATTATGAAGCGAAGAGAGCCGGCAGCCGGCTAGACTCATAATTCGAGTCGTCGGGGGACCGACAGTGGCGTCCCCTCGTGACAAATTCTGAACGAATCCTTTTCCGGGCAGAAGGCTAAAGCACCAAGGAAAGATACGATCCATGATTGGTGCCACTATAATCGAGATTTTGGAGCACACACTCTTGAAACGTATACCACATGTACGAGCCAGACAAAAAGTTCGTCAGGAAAGAAAAATAAAATATTATTTTTGATTCTTGCCTGTGTTCGTTCATATTACTGGTATGAACAAATGGAATTCTAATTTTTAGTTTACATTTAGAAAATATAATCTAAAAATTAGAATCACCCCCGCACATATATCACCGTTATCTGGACACATTTTCTTGTAGACACGTGAATCAAATTTTTACGTGTTCCATTCTAATTCTGTTATCAACAGAAATAAATATTTATGCAGTTTTGAAACTTTGGTTTATAATTAGTTTATAATTAATTATTGCCACTAAGATAAAATGGAAAATAATTGGAGTATATACGGCTATAGGGCGATGAAATTCTGATTTTTTTCGTGCAGTTTTGCTAGTTAAGAATCCCGTCCCGCGTTTGACTCATTTTGCGAATTGCGCCAAATATCTGGCAAATTGTATAGCAGACATGTGTTGTGTGATTGCTAACAACCCGGCGCAGCAATGCATTTACGACGACAGCGTCTGTGGATTTTTTGCAAAACGTCCGCAGCCGGGTTGATGGCAAATTGTAAGACAGAAGAGTACTGTGTGATTGCTTCACTATACGGGGCAGCTATGCGTTAGCATTGAAATTAATGTTTTTAAATTCACTTTAGTGTATATCACAACAGGAGTTTATGTATTCCTCTTTTTCTTTTAGGCATAATTCCTTTCCCTTCTCTGCTTTTTAAGCCAGGCGAAATAAAACCATTTTATCATATAAACGTTGTACAATGAATTAAAATTTATTTTATAGTAAATAATATCAAATTTGCAATAAATAATATAAAATGTACAACTAATAATATATTATATGTAACGAATAATATATAATTTATAATAAATAGTATAAAATGTGTAATAAATAATCTAAAATTAATAATAAATAATATAAAATTGACATTAAATTTGAAAAGATTCAACATATTTATTGCTGCGTTATTATTATATTTATTTGCAATTGCTGCCGTATCATATTTATACGGCCGTATAACAAACTGCAATATTATATTTATTTAATTTTTTTTAATCATCTGTATGCTTTTAACTTTATTTTCGTATGATTATTCCGTCATGACCTGAGTGCAATACGATTCGGTCCCTGAAAACGTCCTATTCGTCGAGTACACTGTACTTTCAAACTTTATATTGCAATATATCCAGTATCCGAGTATAAGTAGTTTGAACTACGTAATTCAAATTGCCAACTTATCCATTTAATAAGTCGACCTACTTAAACCTCGTTTGTATTGAGTTCGACTGCATGTATGGGCTAGTTACCAGCAACAAAGAATTGAAAAGAACTCATATTCAATTCATTCAAAAGGTCTACATCTAGGAAATAATGTCATGTCTGTACACTGTCGTCACGCATGAATAGACTTAGAAAGAGGGGGCACTATTCTCGCACTTTTCATCATACTTCGCAATTACTTAGTGAATGAGGAGGCTAAACTTTGACATTAAGCCTGAGTAAGAAGAACATTGTCGCTTCTTCTCGCTATATAAAAAATCCATAGATAACGATATTGTAAGCGAAAATTGCACTTTTGATGCGGAAAAAGTCGCCGTGAAATATTGATGAAACCACTTTTTCGGCCCCGATCTATAGTGGAGGCTCATTTTGGAGGCGAGGATGTAACCATTACGAGCAGTGACAGTCATTAGGAGGGGGTGGGGGTGGCTGTACCTTCATTTATCGTCCCAAGACCCGGTATCGATCTTGGTTCGTAACAGCGAAAGGAGATTTGTGAGTTTAAGCGCGACTAGCGGCGAAAATGGGAACCGGGCTCCTGACATATGGGAAATTTAACGCCATGTGACAAGTGACTGAGTGTCAAGAGCATGATTATAATTTGCCATTTATATTTCAAATCTTCTAATCCCGGTTTAATTTTGGTTTAGAAAAAAAGACATTTTTAATCTTTTCTTGCGGCGTTAAAACGTTTCTCTAATAAGTAATTGCGGAAGTAGTCCAACGTAGGGTCGGGTCTATGGAGAATGTTTCCTTAACGCATCCATCAACCACGCATTCGGATAAAATAATGAGAGAAACTCCGGCGCGTCATCTTTTCCATCACCGTATTCAAAAATTCCGTCGCAATAAAAATCAATTATTATCTGATGATGACGTGAAAGTGCTCCCAAAAAAGAATCCAATTTTCATGTCAAATTTCTCGACGCACTTTTGGTGTCTCGCAACGTGTTCGAGATTGATAAAAAAGGGAGATATATTTTTCTGAGTTGCACCAACATCGACAGGTTGAACGGGGCTCCAGTTCAATGTTAAGAAAGTCAATTAATATAATGACTGGTTGTTTGTTCTAAGACAGGGTTGCACGAAAGAGGAACAGATTCCAGTGAACTGTTTAGTCACGGCCTTCTATTTTATTTATCAAATGCAATTATTATCTTGTATGACTGGTGTTGTTGGCCTGGTGTTCTCCAGTAACAGAGCATCCCAAAATTATTTTACCATCGTCATTAAGATCCATACCCAGGTGCGGATTTACCTACCTTAGTTTAGGCAAGATCAGATCAGCCCCTGGGGGCTAGCTCACCTTTAAATTAGCAATTTTTTTAACCCTCTCGCCAAATGGAGTGACTTTCAGAGTTAAGCATTTGCTTTTCAATGTAGAAGCTCATCTTAAATCCTAATGCCGATTGCATTAAAAATTTCTGTAACGATGCACGATTGCTGTCAGATTAAAATACAAGAAAGTTACAGGATCTCGTAGAAAACTAAGTGCTCGTAACATAAAAGTTTCATCTCCTAATTTTTGTTGAAGGATTTGCTTTTTAGACTGAAATTGTTCGTGAATTATGAGATAAAAGAACCTGTTCAAAGTTGCCAAGTTAGTTTCAAAGTTGAGGTGTCGCATTAAATTGCTCATTTCGCTGTTGCTCCGAGGCAAAAACGCATATATGACGTACTCGAATGTGTCTTAATAATAGAGGCAGGTACAGCGTGGTTACAAAGTCATTGAAAACTCCGTTAAACTAAAAGCAGCGCTACGAATGGCGCTCTTATCCGAAATATCCTACTGAGATCCTCAGTTTTCGTGAGTGTGCATTTGGTCAGCGGTCCTGGTCGTGCTCCACGATGGAAATTCCTAGCCATTTCAACTCGGGTCCTAGTCCACACGTTTACGGTGTGGTCTGAATAGAGAGAGAGAGATGAGGTAAAAGTTTCTGTCGTCGGCGTTGACTGAATGGGAGCCTAATGAAGCCATATCTGCACGACCCAAACCCCATTTCAAAGCGAGATACAAGCGCGTTTTACTTCCTAGGAAAATGTCAGCGTTCGGCCATGCATTTTCACGTCGCAATTAATTATAAACGGGGGTCAGGCGGCCTGTAATTAGCCACCGGGGATAACCGATTTTCACCGCTTGATCCTCGTCCCTACCATTTGGACACCCGGTGCACTGCTCGCGATCAAGTTGCACATCATTCCCATGGGTACTCTAGCGTACAGCAAAAATGAAAACTAGCATTAGAATCATGCGTGAAATTGTTGGTCAATATTGAACTGAATTACAGGTAGAAATGCGCAGAAAGAATAGCAATGTAATTATGGGCTTGCGTTAAGGGATTTGAAATATAGGTCAACGATTTTTGTTGATCGCCAATCAATTTGAGTTGTTGTCCTGGGACCATATTTTGGTCTTTCAAATTTGATTCTAAAAATTAAATTACGTCATCTTCGCATGGGTACAATCCCCATTTCCACTCATTCTGTTTTGTGCACATGCGCAGATGACGTAATTTGATTTTGAGAATCAAATTTGGAAGACCAAAATGTACCTCCTGGAAATGTACTTTTTCGTCTAGACTTAGTCTAGACTTAGACTAGTTTAAAGTACGTTTCACAAAATTCGGTTTATTATTTTTATTTATTGAGCCTCGCCAGCTCATCGTCGATTTTACATGGCTCTGCTCCAAGCTCGTTCACTTAAGCTTAAAACATGAAATAGCCAAAATATTCGTTTATTATTACGCTATTGTTAAAAATTCAGGCAATTAGGTAAAATATTTCAGAAGATCTGATGAAATATAAACGTTAATGTTTCTTTTTGATTTCCTGTATACTGTGTAATTAAAGCGATGCCCGTCAAAAGTTTATGAAAAAGATAATAGATAAAATGCTTTTATGAACTTACAAAACTATTTTAAACATATTTATATAATTTGCTAAAAGGCTTTCATTATGAACACAGTTTCTGTCCCATATTGTTTCCCCGTGTTTTCATTATGAACTTATTTATGTCCCATATTGTTTGCTCATTATGAAGGTTATTAAATTTGCTCTTAAGGCGAATGACTTCAAACGTTAAGTAAACGTGTTGCGATGCTGCTTCGCATCTACAGAGTATTCTCATTCACTATTCCCACGAGGTCATGTATTAACCCATCCTCCATTCTACTTCATTTTCCTCTATTGCGTTATTGTGTTTCCGTTTGCGATGGTTCCTATGTCCATGCGGGCTCGGTGTTGCTATATTTGCTAGGTAAAATTCCTGCATGGCTTGTGTACACATTTGTTTACTTGCGCATATCCTACTTGGGCTCGACCGCCTAACCAATCTAGAAAGTGAATTCGTGCTTTAACGTCGACCTTCTCTGTTTATATTTAGAATTACCAAAATGGCCGCCATCAAAACACGTGGCTAGCAGAGGTTCCACACCGACCGAAGAGTCCTCATCCAATCCCTGAACGGAGAACTGAAGATGGGTAACGAGCAGGTGCCACAGGAGACCAGCGAAATGCTGCAGGTAAAAACAAGCTTCATTAAATATTAATAGTTTTTAATTAATTAACGACTTTCGTTCGTTTGTATTAAAATGGTTGTATCTGGTGGCGCGATAGATAATCAATTGGCTCGTTGCAGTTATTGTGGATTGATCATCGAAGAGCCATCCACTGTTTTTCTTCCGACTATCGCTCATAAAGAGTTCCCTGCGCTCCTAGAGATGAATTAGCTTTTGACCGACTTAGTATCACTGGGATCAGGGATAATTCATGGTGCCAATATCTACCAATGATTCTGATCGATTGGAGTTTGCTCTTTTTTCCCAGCCACCCTCAGAGGCGGGCAACAAGGCAGAACTGGAGGACCTCTACAAGCGCTACTGCACAAGACTAAAATATTCCCTCATGCTGTCCGTGTTGTGCATCACTGTCACATATGGCATTGCCTTTCTCGGAATATTAGCAGTATACGACTACGTGAGTGGATTTATATAAACAATATCACGTTGTCTCACTCTTGAGTTTTTTAACACGAAGACCATCTGGACAAACACCATAAAATATCCCCTTCTTTTTGAATTAATATAATATCACATTGACCGTGTTTATTGAACCTTATTTATCAGGCTTCAGTTGTTAAACGCGTTTTTTCTTTCGCATCTGCAGCAATACCTTATATTTTGGGGGTCAACAAATAAAAATATGATCAA
>JAQGBY010000966.1:0-34335 GCA_034698785.1 Mycogona germanica
CGATCGCTGATTTGGTCCAGTCGTTGCCGTTTCATGAGCGCGCTGTGTTTACATTTGATGTGTGTGTTTGTTTGGAGGATTTACATTTGTTATTCGCATTTCTTTGATATGAATTGCGAGTTGTTTATTCAGAGTGAGTTGTCTAATGAGCCCAGAGGTGTTTTCTCGGAAACACTTGGAAAAGCCTTTCTGGATTTGTGGCCAACTCGCTGTGTTCACAAAACGATTTTTTCAAATGAGGCGAGTTAATTTATGCGTTTACTAAAGGTTAGATTGCGTGACAGAATAATTCTCGTTTCCCGCGACACTGTTTTAAATTCTCCTCCTAAGACCTCCCTCCAGCCCAATAAAACTGAATTGACGAGATCAAAGACAAACTTCTGTGACTTTGAGAACAGCCCTCCGGATTTGGTTTTGACGTAGAACTACGCATCTCTCCTCATTAGTCGGGTTACCTTGTAGAATTTTGGACTTTGACCTGTCACGATAGCCCTGTCACATTAAACTATGAACTAGGAATAGAATTGCGATACATTGTATGAAACTTTGTCTTACACCAGTCACGAAAACAGTACTTTAAATTGTTTGCCGTTACTGTTATGGCAAAGGGTCGTGTCTTCTGACGTCATTATCACAAACGAGTGCACCAGCTTTGGAGAGACACATGTAGTTCGACGTCAAAAGTTATCCACCCGTCACTTTTTTCGAATCGATGAGTCCAATTGAAAACGCCCAAATAATTTTTATGACGAGTCTAGTCGAATAATAATACACTGTATGTACGTCACTAGATCACGAACAGTTTGATGCAATTTATGGGTACTTGTTATTACGGTTTTGTTGAAGCTGTATAATGTCGGCATTATCGTCAGCCGAAACTGTAATTTATATTCCGTGCAAAATGGAAATTAAAATTCCGGCTTCACAATAGGTCAGACCTAACGCCGTTCTAATTACTGTTTCGAAATAGCTCATGGCATCAGATTTGAGGCAAAAATATGGAAAATATAAAATTTAATTTGCTGACACTGTTTAACAAAACAGAAAACAAATTTGTTTGCAGACACCAAAACAAAATAAGTACTAAAATATAATGGGGGTTGTACCCGGGACAGGCCGGATGAAAAAAGACAATCAAGAGTTGGCGAGAACAAGACGTCCCTTTCCTATTATTTTGTGATGAAAGTAATTACCGACTATGTCTTATATTCTGATTCACCGACATAGTAATTAGTATCTCCCAGACGTCCTATCAATCTTTCTCAATAGAAGACAATGTTTTGATTCTGAGAATATGGACAAACAAGTGATAACGTCACAAGACCTCTCGTCATGTTTTCCATTGCAACGTCAGTTTGCCTAGAATTGCCCAAATCTTGATTTGCCAACACCGGAATTTTGACGTCCAGGGTGAACAGGAAGTTCGCTTAGACTGGACCTAAAACAGCTATGAACTTTATTGGTATTCGAGAATAGTCACCCCGCGTCTCCATGTACGCCTCAACCGGCACGGGAACCAATTCAGTTTAGCCCGAATCCGGATTGACAGTCGCTGGATTTCTCCATGATTGATGATGGGCAGGTCCTGCACGTCCTCCACCCACCACCACCCCCTGCACCCGTTTACTGCATTCCAAATGTGACAGGGGGCGCGTGCGTGTGTCGAGAGTCACATGACCCTCTTTTTTGCTTCTTCTTCCTGACGCGCCCGCCCTGCCCTCCAACGCCACAGCCACCAACTATTGGCCACAGCGGTATGGGAGGCCTAAGCTACGGGAATGCAGGTGGGCGGGGTCCGGGTAAAAAATCTAATCTGGGAAAGAGATAAAAAGAATTCCCGTCGGGGGTTGCACACACACACACACACACACACTTGACGTTTATCGAATGAAGAAGGACGCGGAAACATGGCACTCCAACCACCCCTCTTACACCAGGTGACAGCCGCCGGACAGACAAGATCGATAGGGCACCGACTATCGATCTCGAATCGATCTGTCCCGGATCGATGTGGGCCGAGGCCAGGTGTTGAGCGAAGCATGACGCTCGCTCGAATCAACCCCACACAAATTGTTTCTAGTTTAGGAAAATGTTTCGCGTAATGGAAATGAATCTGTAAGAATGAGTTGTGAATGTATTGGAAATTTACTTGTCTAGTCTAGCCTCGGTTTCAGATATTGGTAGGGATGTTTAACGTGTACCTGATTTTGTGCAGTCACGAGTCCCACGGCTTTAGTTTCGTTTCCTGAACAACAACTCAGGTAGGATAAATAGCCCGATAAATTTCGTAGCCATCGACCAGGAATTGAACCCGCGATCACCGGTCTAGCAACCCCACGGCACGACAGATTATTGTCATTGCCCAAAATGTTATACCTAGAATCTTTGGTGATGAGGTGAGTGAGGCTTGAGAGGTGATGACCCCCATTACGAGAGGTGGTCCTCTGAGGTTCCATTACATCCGGTGAGAAGGCGTCCAACTGCTTAATGCGTATGCCGATTCCAACGTGTAGTCAAATCCATTATCGTTGCTAAAGAGCACCCTGGGTCGCACGTAGGAGTGTGTGGGGGTGGAGTGAAGGTGGACATTTGGTGAGGGGGGTGGGGGTGTGGATAAATATCCGGAGTGGCGAAATAGCGGACACAGCTGTTACCAAATGTCCACACCATGCTATTGGTGGTCGCCACGATGAGACGACAACTCTGTCCACCATTCGATAAAAAAATCTATAAGCCCCGATATCCTCCTCCTCAGTCCATCTAATTATTCTTGCACTTTCAGCATCGGCTCACTATTTAGCTGATTATTTAGGCTAATAAAGTTGTGATCTGAATGGTTTTGGGTTCAAACCCTGCATGGGCAATTATTTGCTCAGGAAACTTGAACGAATAGTGACTAACCAGTTTTGTCGTCATTTTTCAATTTGGGGCCTGAAGAGGATAACTTGTGTTATGGCTTTTTTTGCCGTTTTTGCGAGGGGGAAATTCGCTCGCCACATGCGATCCAAGTATTCCTCTATCGATCGAATGGTGACCCCACGGACACGTACTTTGGAAACAGCTTTTTCATCGTTACGTTATTATTATAATCCGCGGGATATTGGAGGGGCGCGTTAACAAATCGACAGGCCTGACCAACCCCTGATACCAGACACCGACCACCCACGCGATAGCTTAACGTCTTAATATTCGACGTCTTAGGTATATCCCCGAATGCGACTTGATGTGATCAGTGAAAAGTGGCCACCTCACTCCCTTGAAGAGCTATGATAATTTTAAAGAGGCCGTTTTAACTCTCTTGCTTAAACGGCCTCTACATTTTAGAGCTCATTGACAGATGCTGTTCTTTTCCACAATTCGAAAATTCTGAATATTGAGATGCAAAATTCGAATATCTGAATATTCTGCGAATATTTAAAGAATGATTCAAATTATATTTCCCTGTTCAAAGGAAAAAGTCGACGATTTGATTGATTTTCGATAATTTCATTAAATTGATAAGTGCTTTTTTTGTTATGTCTATCCAACCTTGTAGTGCAGGTCGCGGGAAGGTCAAATTGGTTATTCAGTCGTTATTTTTTATTCATTGTGATTGATAGTGCAATACTTTTAACGACGCCCTAGCTGATTTTCTTAGAAGCTTGTCTTTCCCGCATAGCCTACGTGCTCTGTGTGATTGCATGCTATCGGGGGCAGCATTGTATTTCAAATGCCCTCAATTGAGACAGCGTTTACAAGAAGAAATAAATGTAAAAGATCAGGAGTATTTTTTCTCGGGACGATAGATTCCACCTTCGGACGAGAAACGAGTTTTCATTTTGGTGGCCAACCCCTGGCCCCGCGGGCCAATAATTTTCTAAGATTGAATTCGATTAGTATTTCGTCAACTGCAATGCTTTACAAGCACTATTTAAAGGCGAGGGTTTCTAAAGAGGATTACTTTATTTTACAGCTTGAAAATATCAGCTGGCATTTTCCCCACTTTTTGTAGTTTGAAATTGAAAAAGAATTTGCATGTTTTTCACTTGAATGTGATCTGTTGCCGACCGAACCGAAGAGTTCATCGACAAATATTTTTAATCAAAAAATAATTATTTTCTTACAACAAAAACTGTTTCTTTTGGAACTGAGATCCTCATGTGCGATTTCATCGATCGAAACCGGGAAAAAACGATGCATTTCCTGCCACCAGAAGCGTCTACAGTTGTTGTAAAGTTTCACGACGACAATAGCATTTTTTTTTATTTTGGGGAAAAAATAGGTTTCTTAACACTTCTACGAAAATTCAAACTGCCATGCAAGTTGTTGTCCTAAAAAATACATTTGTACGTACTACGTTTCTGTTCCGACATTTTTTATTTTATTTATAAAAGGGAATGTCTGAACGTGTCTAGTTTTCTTGGCAGAGGGAAAGAAGATGGAGAATAAGAAATTGCTTTTCTCCAAAGGAAATCGATTCTGTCTGGAATCTTTCACATTCACAGTGACGGGTTTGGAGCCTAATTTTGCTTCAATTTTACTCAAGTTTAGAATTGCAGGAACTATACTGAGATTGCAATTTAAAAAAGATTTGACAATTTATCATTTCTTGAGAACGTCTGATCGACTTTCCAGTGATGGTTATCGTTGGGATAAAACAGTTCCTATTCAAGAAACGGCAATATTTCAAAACATTTCGAGGTGCAACCCAGTTTAAAAATAAAAGTTTGCTTTTGATGGAAACTAGATACAGCTTCTTCCCCAGTTAGAATAGTGTAAGTACATTCTATAATATATTTATTACCGTGAAATTTGGAAATATATGAGCATCAGTATAAATAGACATTTGCTGTTTTTCTATCGGACGGAAACGTCTTGTCGAAGATAACTCATCAGAGTATTGATTTTGAAGGAGGTTGAAGAAAAAAATCGAATAAATTTGTAGCTCGGCACTTATGATTTCCGGTGAAAATATATAATTCCAGGGAACGCCTGCCCTATAATTCGACTTTGAAGCGCGGCTGAACAGAATCAACTTATTGATTCGCCCCAACATGATTGGCATGTTTTGGCGCTATTAATTATTTATTAGATTTATTTTCTCTCTGAGTTTTGGTAAGCGGGTTTTCCCCACAATTCTTCGCCACCCTCTCAATTATTCAACAGCTTTATTTCATCGCTTTTCAATTTTTTCCCCCCCCATTCTGTGCCTTGGCTCTTTTGTAAATAATGAAAGCCAACATCAGCTACCTAAAAGCTTCTTTATTATTCGGTGAATATACAGTAGGTGAAAAAATCGGTACTCCGGTCACACGGCGCTTAACCAAAGACTTTAGAAGGTTTAGAGTACGGAAGGGGGTGTTGTTCTAGAAACAGGAAGTAGATGGCGTCACAAATTTGTCAAGGAATAGTCGAAGATCTAAAGCGTGGTGCTCGGCTTTAGTTCGTGTTTACAAACTCAAATCCAATACTTTTTCGGTCGACTCTAACATTTTGATTAAAATTCCAATGTATTGTAATGAATTATTTTCAGAGTTTTTCATGTGAGATCGCAAAAGTCTGTTTCGTGGTGTATTTGGTATTGAAGGTTACATTCTGATGGAGTTGGCTCGGGGATTTGACAGGAAATCACGACCAGAGAGCGACTGCCGGCCTCTTTCAACTCCTCCTTGCAAATGCCATATACCCATAATTGGAACATGTCGATGCACCTTGCTATGCAATTATTCCGCTTGGCTCCCCACGCACACACACACATGCTCGCACGCAGACAGGCAGACGATGCTGATTGGAAGTGGGGAAACCACCGTTGCCAGACACAAATACGTCCATTCGTGGAGTCGGAGGGCATCCGAATCGTCCGTTTCGTTCACTTCCGGTGTGTAAAAACCTCACTGCGCTATATGTGCGGAGACAATGCGTGTGTCTTTTATCCGCTTAAGACCTGCGTGGCACGACACTGGTCGGTCAACTGTCCATTTAGGCTAAAATATGAGAAGATATCTTCGCTACCTCGGTTCGCGACCTCTTTTCCTCATCGCCATAAGTGTGACGTCAGTAGCTCTCCATCTCCAGTGACGTCATCACCGGCTCGATGTTCGCATTCCCGAAGAGGAAGGCGCGTGGATGAATTTATCCCGCCTGAAAAATTCCAGAGGTCTCGATCGGGGAATTAAACTCGGGATGTCGGCACATCCCTCTTGTCTGTCCTATTTAAAAGTAACAGTCGAAAGCGCCTCGGGTCCTCAGGTGCTACACTATTTACATGTATTACATTATATAGTTCGATAGTTCGGTACAAGAAAAGTGGAATCGCTTTCCTGTACAAGTCAATGAACACTGGGGTTTTGTTGTTGCGTTATATTCAAGTAGGATGATGTATTTTCAAATGGCATACGCAGAAAAACACTCTAAAAGCAGCACACTTCCCGTATTTACATTTTTAGCATATTCTTATTTTATGGATCGATGTTAGGTAATGCATAGCATCAGATAAATAACTTCAGAATTTACAATGCAGAATTTATCGAAATATTCCTTTTTCAGAGCGCCTGTCTACTTTACAAATGCTCATGTATCCCTATTTACTTCTAAAAAAAAATTCTATTCAACAGCACTATTATCAGGTGACGCTCGTAACAGCTTCACAAATCGATATTGGCGAAATCGATAATATTGATCACTAATGCTTTTCACAAGTACAGGGTAAGTGCCGTGATCACGAGTTCAATTCCCGGTTCCAATCTCTTTCTTGGGAATGCTAGTATCGCGCAGGCGATGACGCAAGGCGTGCGGGGAGTCAATAAGTGACGTCACACCAGGAAAAGAGGTCTCGAACCGGCGTAGCGGTCTGATAGGTGCTGCCTTTTGGTGATGGCGGGCGAGAACGTTACTGTTGCCCCTTTAGCCAGGCAATCACACAGCGCACCAAACAGACTAGGTGATATTATATGGGAATATTGACAAATTCATGTCCTGTTTATGCAATATAAAACAATCGGTTTTGTTTGTCTTTTTCGGAAACTTGTGTCATAAACAAGAAAGTATTTTGTAGTAGTAGTAGTACACACATCCTCCTGAGACCGATCGAGTAGGTGAGTAATTATCAATAATTGGTTGAGAATGGAATATTGAATGTCCGTCTCAATTGACTAATTGATGAACATTGTCAGTTAACACCCTCAGGGCTCACCTTTCACCTGTCGTTCGTTCTGCTGGTTGGTCATCTTCGCTTACAGCCTTGTGGCGAATTAGTTTTTCCCCACATTGATTCGCAATTTGTTTTCTTGAAGTTCGCCAACAGGCCACGATGAGGATCTCAGGAGGATCCGTGAAGCGTAAAAAAGCTGTAGAGCGCACGAAATTAAATATTGAAATTGGTGCGCCCAGCAATTTCGATTGAAATTAAATTTGGGAATTTGGAGAGCATTCCGTAATAGGATCAGATCTGTAATTGCGAACCGCGCAATTTCTAATGTGATGGTGGTGGTGGTTGTGGTGTGTGGGGGGGGGGTTAAGCTGGGGCTCTAACACTAAACCTCTTTTGTATCTAAATTTTTTTTTTGGACCGGTGACTCGAAAAAAGGTAACTGTCGTTTAGCAGCCTCAGAGGAGCCAAGAAAAATGTCTTGGCAGAATCGTTCAGTGTCGTGTTGTCTTTGAGGGGAAAATATCCTCTCTCTGTCTCTCTGGAAAACACCAAAATCCAATTATCAAATATCCGAACTACATTTTAAATTTTTTAGACACAAATATGAAACAAACTTGGGTCGTCATCGAATAACAGATGTTTCATTTTAACCTGCGGCTCAAGTAACTTGATAAGTGGTTTTCTCAAGTTGGAAGAAACCCTTTTTGATTATTGATGCTTCCGTCACAGATAGATATTATTCCCCAAATTTAGGGAACCCATATTAAGGTGATTTAATTCGTGATTTCACATCGTTATTAACAAGAAAACGATTAACCTTATTAAGTAGGAGGTGATAAAGTATCTAACTGACGGAAGAGCCACTGATACCACATGCGTGACACGAAAAAGAGGTCTCGAATCGACGTTGCATAGTGAAGAGCTCTCTGGTGGCGAATTAATACAATCGTGTATTTCCGTTTCTCTAAATTATACACTCTGTAGACCTGTTTTTATTTATAATATTTCTAAGAATAGAAAATATTGTCCATTAAATGCATACGTTTTCTTTTAAAAGAGACGTTAAATGATAAACGGTCGATAATATCGATTATACTTTGATTGTCGAAGTGCTGTCTAATCAATTATTTTAGAGCGATATTCACTACAGACAACTAACATGGGTAATGTGATTAATTGACGCGGTGGTTAAATAAGAGCTAATCTGACTTTAAAATCTGTTTTTGGCCCCACGGTGCTTGGAATGTGTAATTACGTAAGTATGGTCGCGAATTGCTGTTGCATTGTGGGAAACGTTTGGTCAACATGTCCCCACCAACCAAAACTCACAGAAACGAACTCAAAACACATGTCAGGTTGGTGAGCGGTGACTAAATATTTTGTAATCGGATTAAAGATGGAGTTGTCCTTGCTTGACGCTGGGTACGCCATGAAATCGGCTTTTGCCTGCACGCAAAAGCACGATTCATTCAATGTTTGTTGGAAGCTCGACATTTAATTAAAGCAAACGACCTGATTGGTACGAACCGGATTTGAGAAACTCGAAATTAACCTCAGGTATACAAGAAAATATCTGTTTATTTGTTGATTCAGGTATACTAGAACTACAGATAATCGAACTAATCTGATTGATAATTATTTTTTTTTAATTTTCTTCACTCCAATTAATACGCATTAATAGTCCCAGTCCATCAACTACTGTTACCAAGATCATCAGATATAAACCAAATATAAATCTTGCATATTATATCATGAGATATAAATCATAATATTTTCAGTGTATTTACAAATGTTTTTGGAGTCTGACTTTTCTTCTGCTTGAAATAACGAGAATCTCAAGATCATCGAACCATCACAAGCAAATAAGGCGATTATATTTTGTAATTATATGACTCGCACGACTGATTTGTAATTGTCGACTTGACTTTTCTTGAAATATTGACTTTACCTTTCTTCAATTTTCGACCTTACTTTTCTTGAATTATAAATTTTATAATGTAAAGAAAGATTATAAATTACTAGCCTTTTAAACTGTCCCAAGGATAGACGACGAGAGTGATGTGTCATGATCACTGGTTTAATTCCCGGCTGAAACATCTGACAATTTTCAGATGTCTCAGCCGTATGAGACGTCTGGGAATGCGAATATCAAATAAGTGATGACGTCACTGGCGTGGTCGAGACACACCGCTTACATAGGGTTCGATTGTACCTATGACGAGAAGGATAAGAGGTATCGAACCTACATGATGAAGGTGCTGCCCTCGGGTGAGGGGCGAGCGTGTTGATGCTGCCCCCTGTTGCCAGGCAATCACACAATACGTGACAGACTCTGTATTAATCTAAAAGATAAATGTTTTAAGAACTTATTTTTATTTCATTTCTGTAGTTCACATTCAATATCGTTGCGAGGGGGGATTGGTTAATTCGAACCTAAACATCTGGTCCTGGTAATTATCGCGTCCATGCAGAGAGATTCTGTTCAGTACTTCCGCCGCTCAACACATAATCCGGAAGCACTCCCACACTTTGTTTCACAGCATCTGTTTGCCGAGCTAACAAACTGCTGAGCCCATAACGAAGCCCATTTCTGTTTGACGTCACCTCTATGTTAGGGGGTGGGACTGGAGTGAACGTAAACAGCCGTGTACTGGTGGTGGAGGGGGTGGGTGTTGGGGGATGAGGGCTCCATATCGCGATCAATGAATCAAAATATCGACTAGAATGGCAGTTTGTGCGGGGCCGGAAAATGTTTTGAAAATCGATAAATTCCACCGGGTGAGTTACAGATGGCAGGATCTATGACAATGCCGGCAGATTTCCCTTCGGAGATTAGTTTTGTTCCCACCCCAACGTGAAATACACGAGCCTAGGCTGCAGCCAACTTGACACTAGGGGACAGAGATGCCCAATCTGGTGGGACGCCTAAAAAACCTGGAAAGGTAGAAGGTCAACAAGAGTGTCATCCACATCGAGGTTGTCCGCAAAATGAGATTCCATGAAATAGTTTAGGACTTTTAATTCGTTGGTCAAAACTCAGTAACAGATACACAAATCATTATTCTTAAGGATGCCATTTGAAAGAAAGAAAGAAAATAATTTCGCATGATTTTGTGATTAGAATATGTTTAACTATGAACTATTTAGATTGCTTGAAGTTTTGGGAATTTTAACTTAACTGGATATTTTTGAAAACATCACAATGTTGTGTAATTTGGTGAGGCAAGTTTGGCTGACTGCGGAGTGCCCAATTAAGTTGAATTGATTATGCCCCCGTGTATAATGTTCCGATGCTGTTTTCAAATTAATTATTCATCTGAAATAACAAATGGATTCTAGAATCCCAGTGATGTCCCGCCGGAAAATCCCACGTCATGAAACAGGATATTACTAAATCAACTGATTGAACGTAATGCTTTTTAGGGGTTTCGTAAAACCACTTTGTAGACGCGACTAACTCGATTGCTCTTAGTGTTTTTTTTTTATAATTTATTTTGTGTGGCATAATTTAAAATATATTTTGTGTAGTGCAGATTTTTTGTTCACTTAAATGAGCTAGTTCGCTATAATCTTTCGTTTCACATCATTTCTTTGTGGCTAGGTTTTATTTCTCTTCACAGGAAACATGCCCTATGCCCTCTAGGTGTCCTAACATTTGTTGTATTCGAATCAAATCCAATTAAAAAGACGCACACATTGCGTGACAGACTATTCAATTTTATAGGATTAAAAAGAGGTCTCGAACCTACGATGCGGTATGAAGGTGTCGCCCTCTGGTGGAGGACGAATGTGTGCCCATGTGTTGCCTCTCCTAAAGTCAAACGCAGTTTACGTGGCAACAACATTTGCTAACTTTGTTGTCGTCTAAGACTGGTGGCGCCACTGTCGGCATCGCCACTCTATCCGTCAAGCCGATAGTCAGGTCGTGCATGGCCCAACTAACGATATCAGGAAAACCACTCGTCAACTGAGCTGCAGTGGCGCCACATTTGATCTCTGCGGGATGGCACAACAATGAGATCCGTCTTGTTCGAAAGAGACAAGGCTTTAGGGAAGCCCAAACATACATGAGGTGGGTGTGGATCCAGGAGGAGGTGATGGTGGTGGTAGAGGGGTTAGAGTGAGACTTTCATCCGACTAAAGAAGAAAACAAAAGCACGAAACAAAATTACTCGACACTCCCCAGATAGTTTCGAGCGGAGACACACACACGTATGCTGCTCTCCCCATTATACAGTCGCCGTGGATAGACCATGTCCTGGTAGAAGAGACGTGGGGAGTCTGTTCGAACAATACCATGTTGGTGGGGGTGGGTTTTTTTTGTTGACAGCAAAAAATTAAGCCGACACGTAGAGGTGGCTGGGACTGTTCTACTTTTTGTGTCTGCCGGTGCCGGTGTCGTCTCCGTGCGGTGCCCCGAAAAAAGTGAACCCGTTCTACGCGTGTCTAGTTCTTTTTATTGAGATGCGATGTAGGTGGGGCTCGCGTCGCATCACTAATCACCACAGACAGGAAAGTTAATCAAAAATTATTTTTCGACAGGTTTTGGCTTGGCCCCACACGACAACTAGGTTGGTTGCCAACTGAATCTGCTAGGTATCGTTACACGAAGAGCTTGTCTACATGAAGGGGTGAAAGGCGGGGTGGTGTAAGTCAACTTTTTTTGCTTAAGTGCAAAAATGTAATACCGAAAGAAAATGTGACGTACCTTTGTTTTTTTGCGCACCAACAGAGGGCAGCACAAGTTGGATAGGTAAACGGGATGTCTCAATTTTTGTCTCAATTCAAAACGCGAACTTGACATGACGACTTACACAACTGTGGCTTTCACCTCTTCATGTGTTTATCCTCCTGGGACCTAAGCCCGAAGACGGGTAGAGCTTAAGATTTGCATAAAATTATTCATCCTCTCCCCAGACAAAATGAGCTAGAATGAAATATCAATTGTTTTCGCCGGTTGTAGGTTCCGTTTTCGCCGAGCGAAGCGGTCAAAAAGGCAAACAATCGGACGAAAGGCCGATGCTGTCGATAATATCGATTATACTTTGATTATCGAATTGCTGTATATGTATGATATGTTAAATTTTACGTTTAAACTATCTTCGTTGCCGAGTTTCAAATTATAGTCCTACAATTCCCCCATCTTAGTAAATTTCTCATGCTTGCTAATTTACTTGAGAGCTTCACTGAATGTACGTACACAAATTAACAGTTATAATCATACCACAAAAAACAAATAACATCACCAAAATATGTTTAAAAAAGTAAGTAAACAAACTTAACCAAGATCAGAAGATGTTGTTAGTAGTCTAATATTCTAAATAATGACCAGATCATTTTTGGTAGTTTCATCTTTTAAACTGAATTCGTATTTAAAAAAATAATGTTAACATATAGTTAATTATTATAATAATTGAGGGATGACTGTTTCGGACTTGTTTCATCATCTGAGATTGATTCCCAACGTGAGAATCGAACCCCGGAGTTCGACTAACCGATTCCGAGGAATATTGTCACCTACCAAATAGTGCAGATGTTAATCAATGCCAATTAGTTAATTTTTAAAAGCCCTCTACTTTAATACCTTCAAAGCCTTCAATACTGAAAAATAAAACATTTTAATTGTTCGAATTGTCGAATTAAAAAAAATACTTGAGCGACTTGTATCAAATTTTTAAGATGCGTCAGTATGTTTTTACATTATTGATTATTTCATGTTTAATCCATGAATGTTTTTTTCAAATATCATGTCGTTTGAATCCGATTCGCCCATGCTATCAAAGATTTTGTATAAGGAACCTAGGGATTTGCTTCGTTCACGCCAAACAAAATGGCATTTCCATAGCTCGAAACGGGCAATGGTCGATGATATAAACATCGATGACGTTCACAAATTAGAATTTCAACTGATTGTTGAGAACGGCGATGAGTACTCTCCCCTTACAGGAAATTAATCATGTTCCACTCGCTCAGGACTCGACATTACGGATTCAAGTGCACACTTGCACCAAAACACATTTCACGATGATGGGAATCCAAATGTAGAATCCAAATATTTGCTCTTGAAGCGGATCTCGTAAAATTGCCAAGCACTTTGAATAATAGAATACCCCTTGTGTCTGTGCTGAAAATATAAACTCGTTCGAGCAAATATTAAGTTATCAATTACATTTGAAGTATACCGGAAGTATACCAACTGCTGCAGAGTGTATTGATCAATAGCTACACATTTAATTGCGAACTTCCTAATTTAAACACGAAAATTTCTCATTTTTGTAATGAAATAGAAACACCTAACCACTCTGACCCCGAGAGCGCTTTCATGTGATACCAATGCTGCCATTGAGGTTTATCTCACAAGATATATCATTTAAGTTAATTTAATTCCTCCCATTTTACCTATTTTACTAATAGAGATAAAATATATTTTTTATTTTGAATAGATTTGTTTTTCAATTATCAAACATTTGCGAATTATAATATAAATTAAAATGGTGCCATTGTCGCGACGTTCTCAAGATGAGTGTTAATTGAACGAATGCGATACAAGAAAGACTCGTTTAAGAAACGGTTCTGTTTGGTTCAGGGAACTCTCCTTAAAAAATGTTTTTTACTAATCACTTTAGTACTAGGATTTCAAATTGCCGTATCGTATTATCAGCAAACTACGTGTGGTGGAGAGGGGAAAAAAGGAAGTGTGCGAAATTACCGGAAGGAGACAAAACTGTTCCATTATCTTTTACAAGTAACACGGGTAACTGTAACTCGATTACTGCTTCACCTGCAGTTGCTCCCAATTTGGAAGACAAACAGGAAAAAATCGATGATTGAAAACGAAGAGAGATAATGCGATTGGGGTTGTTGTTGCCAAGGGAGCATCGGTGAGATTCCAGCAACTTCCTGAGTAATGGGGAGCGTTGGTAAAACAGACAGGGCCGTGCGTTGACTCACACGTGCTCAACTTTATTAACAAGCTGGAGAAAGTTTGTTAAACAGCTGATTATGATCTGATCTACATGTATATGTATTTCTTGTTCTAAACTCAGAGAAACTTTTATATTTAAATTGACCGAAATGGGTCGAAACTGTCATCACCTTCTGGAGTAAATTAATCTCTAATAAACCAAAGTCTGACCGGTGCATTGCGTGATTGCCTGACAACTAGGGCATCAGGAACCTACTCACTCAACCTACGATCCCCTCCCTCACAACGCTAAGTAGGTTGAACACCTCTTTTTAATCCAAAGCAATAAAACAACCACGCATTGTGTGATTGCCTGGCAACACGGGGCAGCAACAACATAACTCGCCCGCCACCTGAAATCAGATCCGATTTACCTCACTCCGCTCCGTCAGTTCGAGACCTCCTATCCTCCTCACCCTAGGTACGACGTCAGTTAGTCTCGTCCGCGTCAGTGACGTCAGCACCTGTTTGCTACTCGCACTCCCAAGAAAGAAAACGGGCGTAGGAATATTTCCAGAGAGGTCTCATAAATGTGTGATCAGTGTTCAAAATTGATTCCCGAATTGATTCCAACAGCAGTTCATCATGTTCGATCCACAAGTTGCTCCAACTTCGGCAACAGGTGATCAAAGAGAAAATCCCACACACCACTTGCCGAATGCATCAACAAATTATTGTCAGCCCACGCTTCTGATTTCCACACGACACACTCTCACACACAATGTTACCAGGCGATCGTATCTGCGCTGTGTCACCCCAGGCGCGCACCTAAGCCAATTACAACTACCCCCTCCCCTCACCCCCTCTCACCCCTCTCTACCCCTCTTCCTGCAGCACCACTGCACACAGCCAGGCCTAGCGATAAAGTGAAGGTGACGCGATGACGTCAGGCCTTGGGACTGTTCGGGCGGCGACGAATAACCGTCGTTCTTCGTCATCTTGCGCGGTAAGGTGGCTCGGATGAATGCAGATGGCCTCGCTGTTTTCTTGGCACACTCTCGGAACAACAATGTCATAGTCACTCTGTAATCGCTTTAAAATGAAATCTTGCTTCGGTAATAAAGTTTGCCGGGGATCGGGGTTAAATATCGTCCTGAGACCTGCCACTTCACGCCACATCTTAGTGTCCATCATGTGGCGTTTGTGTCTTGATTGAATCTCACCATCTTTAAACTTACTACCATTAAGTTTGAGTCACAATTGCGAGGTGGTAGTGATGTGCCGTGACCACGAGTTCAATTCCGGCTGAGACCTGTGGAATTTTTCGGACGAGACAAATTTCTCCATACGTGCCGTCTTCTTCGGAATTGCGAGTATCGAGCGGGTTATGACGTCACTGCTGTCACACCTATGACAAGTAAAAGAGGTCTCGAATCGACGTAGCGGTGTGATGGGATTTGGTCTTGAAGGTGCTGTCCTCTTGTGGCGGGCGAGGGTGGTCCTGGTAATCGCACAATGGTTGGCAGATTCTGGTTTTATTAGTATGTGGCAGCAGGTCTTAGGATCAAGTTTTACCATTGTACTGATCGAAGGATAGAGGAGCGAGGAAAAAAATCGATTAACTCGGGTCAACTTTTTGACTTTTTTTCCCCTACATTTATCTCACTTTACTTGTCACCAATTTTGTAATAATAAATCAACCCCAGCTGCATCCTGGGGATTTAAGACGGGAACAAATGTGACGTCACTTTTATGCGTTTAAACGTAAAAGACAATAAAAGCTTTCAAAAACACAAAATCGCATCAACTAAGAGGAAACAAATGATCAGTTCATTTTTGAATTTTTAAAAATGACAGTTCAATTTTTAATTAGTTCAGATTATGATCAGTTCTTTTACAATAGGTGTGTGCGGTCCGTCTATTACCAATACCCGTGATTAAACATTGCTTTATTAGACATTTCTAAGAAAAACGCCGCCATTTTTTATTTATTAAATTTGTAGTGAATAGTCGTTTTTCAATTGAGGCCGCTGAATCCCAGCACCATTGTGTTCACACGAGTACTGTACAGTACCGAAATACAGAGTACATGTGGTTCTAGGCCCTTCTGCTTCATTGGTATACGGTTAGGGAGGGAAGCACATTTCACGCCCCAAAAAAAAAACTCGTCAAGGACCTGAGGCATCACTAATTTAAACACACACACACGACAGTCCAAATATTGTTTTTTTTTTGTAGGTGGGCTCAGAGCTAGAGATAAAACCCTCGTATTTTCCGCGCATCTCTCGTGGGGTGAGAACGGAAGCGAGAGAGAGACACACACACAACCGAGGAACTGCAGTGCGTGGAATTGGCAAATATTAACACTGGGTGGTTCGGAATGTTGAGGGTGGATGGGGTGGAGTTGGGCGAATACATTCATTGGAATTTCTGTGTCTGTTCAAAGGAGATGTAGGTGGTCCTTGTAGGTGGAGCGCGGTGGAGGTGACATGGGTGGGGAGTGACAACAGTGAGGGGAGTGTGTCATCCCATTTCCCCTCCTCCTCCTCCTCCTGTTCACCATCCCCCGGGGGAGAAGCCAGGCGGGGAGGAATAAAAAAAATGAACGATACAGGCGACGTGATGCGCCTACGTGAACTACATATGCGAGAAAAGTAATAATCGTTGTACGCTCGGTCGCCTCCGCAAGACTACAGCGACACAATGTCGATCGCTAAGGCGTGGAAACCGTGGATGGATCGGTTAAGATGAAGCACCTGCCCTCTTACAGGGGCCAGTGACGTCATCACCGGCTCAAAAGGCGCATTTCTCGAGAAAGACGGCGCGACGTCGCTCGAAATGGTCCAGAGGTCCCGGTCGGGAATTGAACTTCACTCAATAGCTGCATCCAACCATTATTTTTGTTTTGTATTTCAGATCAATAGTTAACTGTTGGTTATCTAGTGACAATTTCGTTTTCCAAGTGTCACTTTGTAGGATGGATGAATGATGGGATGTGGGGGCAAGTGAACATATCGGTAATGAACCACGGAAAGAATATTTCGTTCGTGGACAAAGATGACATGCATGGGTGATGCCCTGAGGGGGTGGCAACATTGAGGGTGTGGACCGGGTGGATATTCGGGACTAGAAGAAAATATGGCTATAGTTGTTTATATGAAAATGGTGTGGGGGTGGGAAAAAATCCAACCTAGCTTTTTGGAGCTTAATTAATTTCCCCAAACAGAAACAGTTTTTTGTCAGTGCTCGTGGTTCTTCTGATTGAGATGTTAGTGGAAAATGGAGAAGGCGAAAAAGGCATTAACGAGTGAAGAGGACTTTTTTCTCTCTACCAATTATTTTTATCTTTATGCGACTGGAACTCAACATACACAAAAATGTTTATTGAAAGAGCGGGCAAAGACTAAAAATAATTAGATTAGGTTATTAAATCTGTTGTTGGGGAAGAAAAAACAATTATACTACTGTTTTTCTTCAGCAACAGAATGTGCTGTCTTAACATGATGACATCTGCTTCTGATAGTGGGATTTTTTTGTGTGCCTTTAATTAGATTGATTGAGTTTATGTTAGCTGGTATTTTCGTAGATCAATTCAGTTACCAATCTAGTTACATTTGAAGCGCCAGAAATGAAATTCTTATTTTCAAATTGTTTTCTTATCCATGAGTTACAGCAAAAGAAATGAATGAATTTTGAGGGGCCATGATCGCTAGTTCAATTCCCGGCCGAGATATTTGGATTTTTAAGAAGGAACGAAATTCTTTTACAGGCCTCGAACCGAGGGAGAGGAATAGATCTGACAGGTTAATAGGTTAATAGGCTGCTGCCCCTTGTACCATGCAATCACACAATGCCAAGGTCAAATTCTGTCTTATTTTTATTGGCGAAGAAAGGAGGTTTCGAACTGATATAGCGGAGTGAGGGAATCGTGCTAGGCAGGTGCTGTCCTCTGGTGGGGGGAGTATGGCGCTGCTGCCCCGTGTTACCAGGCAGTCACACAATAACGTCTCACGCGGCCTGACTCATTTTTTATTAGATTGTGATTTAACCAGAAAAACAGAGTCAAAATATATCTCATCATAACTTTGCGAAATGTTGGCTGTTGCTCTCAAAATTGTCATAATCGATTAATCATAAACGATTCGTCGTAACGTAAGTTATTTTGATATTATTTTGATAGTCTTTATTAACGAAATTGATTAATTGCAGTTTAGCTTTTGCTTTCTTCTTGGTCAGCCTGTATTTTAATTGCTTCTCGCGATTTAGGTCATTTAAGAAATAAGGGTTGGACTGCAATCCAAAATCGGCAGCAAAATTGTTGCCGATTTTTGATCGAATCGGTTTCATATCTAATATTTTTGAATGACGTCATTTAGTTGAAAAGGGTCCAATAGGTTTTGATCTAAATGGTAAAAGAAATTTTTTATAAACTATTTGAGTGATCTAAGCTACGTTTAGATTGATGAACCATCCTGTGTGAACTCGGCTAAGGTTCCCCGGCTAATTAAAGGAGGAATTTAGGAGGTGGAGGGAGAGAGAGTAGAGTAGTAGAGAAGTGAATTTGTGTCGGACAGCGAGGGAAGCGTCCAAGTGAGCCGTAAACGTGTGACGTTCGCCAATGTTGCTGCGTGGGCCGGGGCCGGGGCTGGGACCGGGAGACGGGGCCAATCGGACCTAATGGAGCCGGGGGCCTAATCGCTCCCAGAGGCCTAATCGATTTTACGTGATAGACTGCTGCAACGTGCGCAGGTCCCGGAGATCTTTCCACTTTTTTTCCATCTCATTTTTTTCCTCTTTTGCCTCTACCATGTACGAAAGAGCCTGCCGTTGCTACCGGGGCCGACCATACCAAATTTGGTAATGGACTAGACGAGGGCGAAAAAAAGGCGAGAGAGGGAGAGAGAAAAAATGAGACGTCTTGAGGAGTGAGAGAGTAGGCAACGCGAGAAAGGAGTGGGGTGGGGGTTAGGGGGGTGTGGGGGGGAGTAATGGTGGACGCTATAAAGTAGGCCCTGGTGAGCAGGAATCGAAAGCCGTTTGGCACACACCTGTTAAACCCCATGCACAGTGTTGCGTTCGTCCTACATTGCTCCGGATCAGTAAATAGTGTTGAAATTTCAGTAGGAAGTTATTATGGCCTAGCACTTATGACGTCTAGGGATGAGGAAATGAGGTCTCGAATTGACGTATCGGAGTGAGGTGGGTTGAATATCAGGCAGGTGCTGACCTCTGATGGCGGGCAAATCGCACGATGCAACGGTCAGACTAGATTTAATTTTATTGGCGGGGAAAAGAGGCCTCGAACCGACGTAGCGCAGTGAAGGGAATCACGTGTCTAACAGATGCAGCCCTTTGATGGTAGGCGAGCTTGTTGGTGCTGCTGCTGCCCCGTGTTTCCAGGCAATCACACAATTCAACGGTCAGACTCGGGTTTATATAAAAGAGTAAGAGTATAAGAGAGTGCGTTAACACCAGAAGACAATTCTGAAGATTCAGAAGAAAGTGCTATATAGTCAGTAGGCAGTGTTGCAAAACCATTTTGTCTTCGATTGTATATTTAAGAATTTTAAATTTGTTTAGCAGTTCCGCCAGCGAAACATATTTCGATGGTTGTGCAACGACGTTATTTTATTTATTATTTTATTATCGAATTATATTATGATATTCTAATGGATTTTATCTAATGAGAGTCTTAGCGGGTTTCACTTTTGAACTGCTGCATTACCTAACTTTATTTTTACGTAACTGGATCAATCTTTGTGCTTATTTTTGTCCTGTGCTGGTGAAATTACAAAAAAATTATAGATTTATGTTATCGAAATCTGTTTGGTTACACCGGATAAAATATAATTGTACTGCATATTTACGGAGTTAGTTAGTGAGGTGGTAGTTACTTTTGTAATAAAACCTAGTTAAGATATTTTTTTAATCTTATGTGGATTTTTCGGGTTGATCGATTCGTGGAAAACGAGGATCTGACAGAAAGGGTCGGATTCGGGGCATGAATCATTCAGCGTTACTCGCCTACATAGGGGGTGAGGGGACAGGTTTGGAACTATGGAGTCACAATTCTAGAAAATAGATAGATCGTTGAATGCCAACTAACTCACAGTTACTCCGTAGATGCTATATAGACTCGGTGACCCTAAACACTAAAAGTCATTCCAAGTCTCGGAGTAACAAATATATATCTGATGGAAGAATATTCCAAAATCTTGGTTGTCGCGATTGCTGTACAGAAACGCTATTGGAATCTATCCTTTTCGATCTCTTCGTCGGGGGACCACTGGGGTTTTTTGGGGAGAATTCCATCGGGCGCAGTACGTGTCAACAAAAACAAAACATAAATTTAAATTACGAATTTCGTCACCTGTAACTTAGAAGCACTTTTGCTTCATTCATATTATATGGATCCTAATGGGACGAAATAGCTCGTTTGGATTGTTTAGCTTTTATTTTTTCGACATTGCTCATTCATAACACTTCTCGTATATCTTTCTAAAATTGGTGAGACCATCACGGAAAATCACAGATCACTCTGTCCTCTCTGTCCAGACCTGGATTTTCCAGGAATCTTAATTGTCTATTTGCTTCTAATTTATTTCCTTCTAACACAATAAAATCGAATTTCACCGTTGTACTGTGTGATTGCCTGCCAACACGGGGCAGCACCAACAAATTCGCCCAACACCACCAGAGGGCATCCCCTGTTAGATATCCCATCCCTCACTCAGCTCCGTCGCTTCGAGATTACCTTTCTTCCTCGCTATAGCTGTGACGTCAGCTAGTCTGATCCGCGTCAGTGACGTCATCACCTGCTTAATACTCGCATTTCCGAGGAAGAAGGCGAGTGGTGAAATTTCTCTCGTTAAGCACAAGTTTCTAATACTGTACTTAGCGAATAGACTGTCTGCTCTCACGAGAAACTAGCATCTGCTATCCTTTCGAGATGCAACTCGGTCTTGGGTTAGCTCATTTAAAATTTATCCGGTGTTTCTTCCAAACGCAGTCGTGAGTTTAAGCCATGTCGGAATTCCAATAACGTTAAAAGGGCAAAAAACAAAATCAATAAACATGATTTTTGAAAGAGCTCAGTAGCTCCTGAAGCCAAGCTCAAATGCCTTAATAATGCAAACGTGTTTCGGAGAAGAAATAAAAGAGAAACATTTGATGTCATCCCGATACGAGATGAAACAGGATAACTGACTTTTTATTTCGACCCAAACATTCCACCTGCCTTATCATTTCTTAAAAACAAAATTAAAACAGTCCTGCCCTCTAACGTTCCACCACCCGCGGATGCTAGGATGAAATTCTGCGGCTGATCTGACGAAACTGAGTGGTTAATTCAGGATCGCATGATCCGCGCCACATAATTCACTTACAATGCTAGAAATACCGTCGCAAATTACAGGTTCAAATCTTCGTCATAGGTGAAATTAATTATAAAATGAGTATCCACCCAATTCAAAATTTTAAAATTGCATTTTGGGTTCTTGAGCTATTTGTCAAGGAGGTCCACCGGCGTTTCCGCCTTAAACCCGCACCAGGGGGCGGGCGACAAAGTTCATTCATGAAAATAAATAACGGTCATTCTATGCGGCTCATCTGCGCGATCTTTGCGGTTGTTTGCCAACATGTTTGACCGTGTGAACTTCGCCTTTATGAATTTCTGTATGCGTTAGTAGTGCGGAGTCCACTGTAGCTGCAGTGCGGACAAGATAGATGCAAACAGATGAGGCCAATTAACGCTGATCGAGCTTTTCCAACTCGATTAGACATGACAACGCCCTCTTCATCTATTAACAGTCCAAGCGATTAAGTTGAGGAAGACACATTCGCAGACAAGCCGCTTTCACCATCCAACATCGTTAATTAGGTTCAACTTACTGACTGGGAAGCGAACAGCGATCGACGAACTGTGTAAGAACTCTCGAAAAAAATAATGGAGTTTCCACTTGGAATAATATCAATTGACCAATCCAATTGATCAATTATCAATCCTTTGAACCCCAACTACAAACTCATTCAAACCTCCCGCTTCTCAGTTCCTCCAAAATACCGCTAGATGGCGACACATGTCTGCATATATGTGGTGTTTGTGTTATTAAATTCATATCTCATGAACGGAACATCACAAAAATCTGAGATCAGTTGCGATCGCCGAATAATTTGAAGCACTACAGTCTGAGTAAATTTCACGGCGCTGTGTTACGCCGTTGTTGAGCTATTGAATAACTTTTTGTTTTATAGAATTCGAATTGAAACAGTTTTCTTGGATTTTCGATTGGGTTCCAGCTTCTAAAGGTTCAGTTCTCGCTGCTGTAGTGGACTCCTTAAACGACAGCAATAATCCGAACCGAAAGAGAAGAGAAGAAAAAAACAATTTACTTGTTCTTTCCGTGGAATCTACGTAGGGGGGCAATTTTTCTCGTGTCTGGGCAATTAATTTCTGAAAACGATTTCTGCGTTATTAATAATCGTGTTCAACCCCCAGTCGTATTCGAGAAAGCTTTACCGATATAAGAGGACTCGACCCTACTTTTGCCGGGATCATTTGGTAAAATGTTAAAGTTTTACGTCTTAGTAGATCGATAAATTAATAATGAAATTTTGCAATTTTCCTTTTAAAAATATTAATACATATTTTGTTTTTCTTGGCGAAAAAGTCTCCCTAACCTTATATTGCTTTTTTAAAAAAGAAATAAACTGTTATTCATCTTTATTGCTAATCAAATGCCGAAAGAGCTCAACTATTTCGGGGGGTTAATAATATCCTTGGCATGGATCGTAACAAGAGTTTATGGGTTTCCGTTCAAGTGTAGAAAAACATATATGTGCTGGAGGAGCAAATGAGGTATGAATCTGCGTCCTTCTGTGTCTGAAGCAGGGGAAATTTGGAAACATTGTGACTGGTTTAATGGCATTTACCAGTGCTAGTTAGAATGTGGAATTTCTATATTTCAGAATGGGAATGTAGTTTGATTGATTTATTTAAAATTTGTGGCAATAACGCCTCCGTCATGGCAAAGTACAGAGTAGAAGGTGCATGCAATCGATCAATCAAAATTTGATCAATTTATAAAATCTAATGAACATAAATTCTCACTTATATTTATCATTATTACCAATAGATGACGCAGCTCAAAACTATTTAATGCGAAAAACAACCATTATTTATAGAGACTATCACCAGATGGCGCTTGCACAAAACAAGAAGACGCAGAGTCGATAGAAAAAATGAAATCAGAAATCTCACCAAGAATTTTTTTAAATTAATTCTAGAAGTTTTGAAAAATTGCCGCCCAACATTGTTTAATATTTTATTGTTATTCTGATATATTTTTTAAATTGCCACGCGATATAATTTAAGTCCAATGAAGCACTTACACGGCAACTAATTGTCATCAGTTGATTTATCGCATCTGGCATCACTGCTCAACGACACGTCACAATTGGCTAAATTATGACCGGCACGTGCCAAGCGTGCGCTCGTGCAGAACTACGCGTCGGCAAATACAAAATGGCGACCGCCCTTGTATATACATAGCGATGAAATCCAAGTACATAGCCAAAAGGAGTTGGGTGGGAAGTGGCGGTGGGGGTGCAATTACAATTACTTCTAGTCCCCCGTTTGTACGTCGCCTCGGCCAATCTAATCACGTGACCGGGTGTAATGGAAGTATCATGCTGTCCCGCCAAACCAATTTCCCAAAGACATCTGCCCCTAATTCCTTTGCTTTTCCTACTTTTAGCCTTCTTCCCCCCAAGGGCCAGCTTTCCCCTAATGTATTTCTTATAATCACTGCGCTGGCGGTGACTTTTTACGCTAAATCCGACATCGTGCGGGTCAACGTAAGGGGTCAAGAGTAACTGTTGATACCCCGGTCACACTGGCCCAACATTCTTGAGCAGGGTGCGTTGTGATATTGGATCAAAATCGTCGAGTCGATGCTAGGACTAGAGAGTCCCGCTCGCTCTTGAATTGCAATTCGCCCATCTCAAAATTCACTCGAGAATTTCACTTACGCGGGAGAAGGGTGCGTTCAACTTTCAAAAAAGAATTCGCCCCAATCTGAAGTATAATTCAAATGTGCAAATGTCGTTTTTAGCGCTACTGGGGTCTTATATACCCCGAGGCGCTCCATCGATGACGCGAGGGTCGAATGAGGCCGCATCTCCGTGTTTAACCCGGAGTTCATCTGAGGTCAACTATATTGCTCCGAATCGAAGTGCTCCGAGAAATGTCTCTACTCCCCCCTCCGTTCCATTTCCTTTCTATTTCCCGCTCGACATTTGCCCTCTTTTCTCATACAGACCAATAGAAACAGGATGGGGGTGTGAGAGGGTGGGAAGAGCAAAAGAGGACACAATATTACATCCCTCCTTCCAGTTATCCACCACCTGAGTCCGGCAACGAACTCATCTCCACCTCAACTTCATCCTCAGTTAGCCCCACGAATATCATCATCTCGCCAGATTCTAAGAAAGTAGTCGGAAGCAGTCGGGATCTCAGGATGGAGACATCAGGATATGGGCAAGTTCTTGGATTTGTAAGCAGTGGCTGAGGAGGAAGTGGCGGAGTGGGCAACTGCGCATGCGCCCGGTTACTGGCAACATTCTCCATCTCTCTCTCTCTCTCTTTGATACGTCGATATGAATCCATTGAAAATCAATTCGATCTAGTGGAGAGCTTGCTCCCTTCGGTCGTCGGTCCTGGTGGTGGTGGTGGGATGGTGGATGGAGAGGTGGACTGGGGGGTGTATCTCGCCCTGAATGGGTTCCCAGCCGATGGATCGGAGCGAAGGAGGACGTGAGTGCTCGCTGGTGTCTCCACCTACCACCACCCAACCCCCCAAAAGCCCCCTTCAGCCCTCCGCACTTCGGGGGTGCTTTGCCAGAGCTGGCCTGGTCGATGCAACGGAACATTTCGTTCTCATTGTCGGAGATTCGTATTTGGGGAGTGGGCGGAAGGGAGGAGGAGGAGGAGGAGGAGGAGGTAGACTGGGTCTGCTTAAAGTGGATCATTCGCCATGGAATAGACATTGTGTTCGTGTTTGGACGAGAGAGAGTCGGTTTCCACAATTACGTGTTTGTCGTTTGGCGTTGTGTCCTGGGCCGCAACCATGTACTGTATATATATATGATACTCCGCCGCAAGCGATCAAATTTTGGGGTTTGGGGTGGAAGGGATACACACTATATGTCCACAAACTGTTATTGCTATGGACGAACGAGTATTTGGATCCGGCATTGTTGTGATAGTATGGATTTACTATTGTTATGCAAGATTCTGTACAGTAGTGAATTGCACTAAAGGAGATCAGGTGTGTCCTGGAATCGAATAAACGAGGTCCCCTGTCGGGAATTAAAACCGGGACACCATCGGTTTCACTAACTGGACAGTTAAAATACATTAGTGAAATGGTAAATTATTCAATTGATGCTTACCCACATCCAAATCTCATTCAAACGCCTGTGAGAGAATCTCCATAAATTTGTTGAACTTACCTAGAAAGATGAAAGAAAAGAGATATTTAAAAAGATGATTGATTTATCAAAATTTGCCTATAAAATTATTTCGGATTATCGTGAAATTTAAGTAACATTCGAGAATTACATTCACAAGAAAAGGGTGTCTATTTTCAACTGCTTATTAACGTCACAATGTTTTTTGTTTTCTGATCGCGTTTAGTTCACATACGAATCATTTAAAACTCAAGCCAAAAAATTAGATTTTATCAACTTTATTGTTGTTGTCACGTCACTAGACAATGCAGTTAAGTATATAATGATGTTAATTGAGTGTCGAAAATAGTCCCACGTTCATTGGGTAAATCGAGAAAACAACTTTGTGCCGTTGCAATCGATAAACAAAAATAATACAGCGGAATATGTGCATATGTAATCAAGTAGTTTATGACGATAAATTATGATTCACACCTTGGAGGGATGCTACCATTGATTGGTTGCTTCAATGTTGGCCAACCTGAGCAGGATGCGGGCCGAACATTTCACTACGAACGTATGCGGTTGCGTAGCACGAAAATGATGAATTTGATGTGGTCAAGTGCAAGGGTGTAACAATTGCAGTAGCCAATTAGCGCGTTCTTACATTCACAGGTTCGCGATGAACTGGACAAGCCTGATGTCCCATTTATTGAATGGATCTATAGAACTGACATTTTGTGAGACTTTACGCGCCCAACATTAAAAATTCCCAGCTAATCAATTTAATAATTTAAATCACAATTAAATCACGGTTCGATCTCTAACAATTAGAGTTTATTGGTGAAAATTTTAAATGTCAAAAAAGTGCAGATTCTTTGCTATTTTTGAAGCGTCTGCCGGTGTATTCTATTGTTTTACTCTTAAAATTAAATTATTCTCTATAGTAAAACCATAATCTGACCGTGTGAGGTGAAACACGGGGCAGCATCAACTTATTAGTCATTTCGCCAATTCACCCATGCATTGTGTGATTGCCCGGCAACACGGGGCAGCATCAACCTATTAATACGCCCGCCACCAAAGAATATTCGATCCCCTCACTCCGCTCTGTCGGTTCGAGACCTCTTTTCCTCCTCGCCGTAGGTATGGCGTCATTTTGTCTCACCCGAGCCGGTGACGTCATCACCTCGCACTCGCATTTCTGAGGAAGAAGGCGCGTGGAGGAATTTCTCTCGCACAAATAATTACAGAGGTCTCGGTCGGGAATTGAACTCGTGATCACGACACCTCACATCTCGACTCCTTCACCATTGAAGGTAGACAATGCCAAGTCGTCCCCGTGTGAAAACGAATCTTAACGAGTTGTTGTTTTATGTTTCGTTGACGGCTTTCCAAGTCCTCCGTAATTAAACATCGTTTGTCATATCGCGTGGACAACTCATGACTGCCCCGCTCTATCCACTTGCCCCTACCACCACCACCATCAATCCCTTATTCGTAAACGCCCCCTCGCGGCCGCGCCCGAACAACAAGGAACCTCGGGCGTGCAACCGTCACGGAGCTACAGGGTGCGCCGAAAAACTGTATCAGCTGATTTAACAGAACCACCTGGTGTCAATTCGTGAAACACCTAGTGGTCAATTACGTCCTACGTTTAAGAACCCCCAGCCTAGGCCATATTGTCCGACGGATGAAACGTGAGTCAGTTAACAATAATCGGAGAATCGGTAGGTTGAATGACGTCATAGTTTTTGTTGTACTACTTCACATTTTTCTTTTCAATCGTTTGAAACTTGGGCGAATCTCGCAAGACGTTGCGGGATTCGATTGTTGCGTCACTCTTGTGTTCCGCGATCAACCCCTTCTCCCCTTCTTCAGTACCCCCCTCATCTCACTCATAACCCCCTTTTCCCCCTCTCATCCTATAGGCACTCGCTTATTGTATTGAAATAGTTGTTGCCGAGAAGACAGACTCGCAAAAATCGATGAGATCCTTTTAAAAGTTTGCGCGATGGATGCGAGTCGCCGTCGCTCTTCTAATGCAACACAATTACACGTTAGCAAAACATATGGAAGGAGGATTTCGCGATCTAATTGGTGGTAGCGCTGGCAGCACAGGCCTAGCTTAATCTGCGCATGCGCGGCTCATATCGTATTTGCATTTTTCAAGGGGTGAAGAAGAAGGAGTAGTGATCACTCGAACGCTCGATGGAATCGCTTTCGATTAGGAATATCGGAAAGCTGCTGGTAACAAAAGGATTGTCACAATACGCGCAAAGAAACGAAAGAAACTGTATATTTGGGATTTTAAAAATCTGTTCTATCTCAGAGTGTCATTTTATCCTTGTTATAGATTTGTTATGGAGTGATTGTGACGCGAATAGAACGTCTTCAATATATATACTGTATACACAAGATAAAATATCTATTTGATTATTTTATGTTTTTTAATATTGTTATTTTATTTTTATATTGAAAGTATTATTCCGGTAATAGTATGTGGTATGGTGTGCTTTGTTGGAACTGTTATCTGGTTTACTTGGTTGGAACTGTTATCTGGTTTGCATGGTTGTCTCGTGAAATCGACGACGTCATGCTTTTGATGTGGAGACGCCACTTTTTAAGTTTGAAGCGAAAGGGATATTATCCAGAATTTGGTAACGCTTGTTTTAATATGAAATATTGAAAATAGAGATCTAAAATTCCGTCGCTAGCGAATTGTGGTGGTCTACTGAGGGTATGGTAATTTTTATGCAATTTCATTGAGCCGTTCGAGAGTTAGTCTCCGAACAGGAAAATCCAATCCTTAGTTTTAGAATATAGGAATAATAAATAGCGAGTTGTGTCCGGGACACTGGCGACGAAAAAAGACGAACAGAGTCGACGACAAACTATTCAAATGAAATAATAGAAAAACTTCTATTATTCAATAAGGATTACAGTGTAATCACTAACTGAGAACCACCGCAACTGACGAAAAACAAGAACGATGGCGATTCACACTTGCCTAATCCTCCCAAATCCTCATTTCCCGAGGAAAATTGAAATGATTTAAAATTTCCAAGGTAAACAGCAGGGGTTTCACACAACCAACACCACTTGCGATCTTTTGGAACAATAATTAAACTAAAACGAATTGGAATTTACATATCTATTTACTTATTATTATTTCTTATTAGGAAATACTTTTTATTAAGATGAAATACTTTTATCGTTTTCTCTTTTCTGAACAAATGCCGAGTATATTCCGAATAATACACCTAGTACACAGGAATCCCGATAGGTGTCGTTACCACACTCCCTCTTTTTATGTCCACGACACAAACCCCCGTCGAGCCCCGCGCAAATAAACAACTAGTCTCTGCCAACAGAAATAGGGAGAAGAAGAAAAAAAATAACGACCCAGAGCTATTAGGAACGGCAACACCACCGATTTACGATCGTCTCAGGCTCGTTGCAAAATATAAAAAAGACACCGATAAGTATAACTGGCGAGACCGCACACCTTGGCGGACGACTGGGAAGTGTGACGCGCCCACCTATACTAGAGACGGCGTTCGATTAAATGGCCGAACCGTACAGATATTTGGAAATAAAAAATATGTCGGGGAGAGCCAGTAAACACCATACATATATTATAAGGTACACGATAAGGGAGTGGTGGTGGTGGGGGGTAAGGGGGGTGAGGGGGAGGGGAAGAGCGTATCGACACGCCGCGATAAGTCGGCAACAATTCCAAATGGAAACAGATAAGCGACAGCCAAAGAGATTCATATAGTAGAGCGTCAAAATCCTAGTAGTTAGGATTCATTTGTTTAAACGTCTATTTTTGGCTCGCTATTTTAAAAAGGGTCCTGACATTGTTAAATTCCTAGGTTTGCTTTCAGAGACAATTGAACCACGTTATGGCAGCGAAAGATTTTATAATATTTGTTAAAACTCTGTTTTACGTGTGAATTGTAGTTGTTCGTCACATGTTGTAACGTCCTAGCAATGGCGCCGCAACGCGTGATTAAAAAAAAAAATGTGGATTTATAAACGTGTAACTCTTCATAACGAAAATGTAATTTCTTCCAAATTAATTGTTCAATTATGAAGTATCAAGACCCCCAACTACTCGGTCTTATCATGCCTGTGGGAAACTTATTTGTTTCAGCCTTCTTCTGCTATTGCACATTCGTTAGTGTTCCTCGGAAATTGCCAAAACGAGGCTTAAATTCAGTGTAACAGGTGTCAGTAATTTATATTTGTCGTTAATGGGCAGCAATAAGGCAACTGTCTCTATCCACGAAATGGAGCTAGCTTGTACAAACATAAAACACGAGCACTTTGCCTACAACCCATTTTTTTGTCGGGTTCGGGCCAAGACATAGTCTGAGAGCCTACTACACGGCCCCGTGTCTAGCAAGATTTAATTGACGACATAATATATTATTTTTCCGCTTGTCTCGCTCCCTTTCTGCATCGGCTCGCTAATGTCCCTTTCCCGTGTACCGAGTTTTATGGGCTCCGAGGGGATGTATGCGGGGACTCGAGCAGAGTTGGGCAAACATTTTTAACCCAGGACTCACTTTTTTATCCCTCGAGGCTGTGTTTTTCATAAGGCCACAAGTTTTAGACGTGCCAACGTTTACTTGTAGTAATTGAAAGTCAGCGATTTATAGATTTCTTGGTGGTTTCATGAATGTCCAGCGCGTTCGATTTGCGACGAGTTGAAGCGACTGCTCGACAGATGGCGTTGGCGATGGATTTGATATTCGCACATGGGCGTAAATCACGATCGGCATTGTAGCGCATAAATTCGCTGCTTTAGCGCTGGAGAGCGCTAAAACGCGTTAGATAAGCGTCGCTTATGTGTGACGTCTGTTTCCGCTGCGCTGCATTTCCGCTGCTAATGTTTTGGAACATACGCCCCTAACTTGGGGGCAGCATTTTTCTGAGTCAATGACACTTTTCCACACCACATTTCCATATTTGAGAATCAATTGTTTAATAGGAAAAGTGATTAAAAGGATCCTCTACGAAATCTGGTAACAACTATATAGCTAGAAACCGCACCTTTCTTTTTTTTTCTTTGACTTCCAACTTAAATCGTTTTTTAAACTATAGCCTGAAGTAAAGGTGTTGCGACCACATTCCGTATTTTCCATCGGTCGCGCCACCAGTTCGAGAACCACCGCCTCAGGTAATTTTTTTCTGCCGCCCCCTCTCTCAATTTCTCAATTACTTTATCAAAAAGCACATGTCTAGCAAAGTGCGCAGCTAGTCATTTGGTCTCTCTCCCTCGCTCGCTCTGTACTATAATACTTAAAAGAGTACATATTGTCGCCGCCATTATTGCTGCGCCATTAGAGAAACGTGTGTTCGACCGTCAAGTCAACTATAGAATCACTTCTGCTTTGACTCGATCAAACTTGAGAGCGAGAGAGAGAGAGACACCAATAAAGGATTGTTTGCCATTGAAGGAGAGATATCCGTTATTGCGAGCAAAGTGCGAGACTCCATTTCTATTTTAATACATTAGCCAATACGTCCTAGTCTATATACTAAGCTTTTTTCTTTTCGGGCTTTCTATCCTCCTTTGCAAGTGTATACTCGCTTTGTATCAGGAAACTACTGGAGTTCGTGCGGAGCTCCACAAATGCTCACACTCAGCAGTCGCAGCGCCGCTCTGTGGCGAAACCTCGCATCGACGAGACTAGCAATTGAACTGAAACCCGTCAAAGGAGCGCGAAATAATTCATTCAAACGCACTGACCGATTGATTCCAACAAAACTAACAGGAAAATTTACCATCCTTCCATCTGAAGTAGTTGGATTGTAATTGATCGTAATTGGATCTCCGAACTGTTTGGTAAGGTAGGTACTCACCTACCAGCTTTTCCAAGGAAGCGACCTGGTCTGTCTAGCCTTGCAACCTAGTTAAGGATCTTTAACGTGTATCTTATATTTCACTTCTATTTCGATATTTCTAAGGCAGTCGAACATAACTCGCTCTAAAATTTCCGAAAGCCACGGCCGGGAATTGAACCCGAGATCACGAATCTAGTGGACACTAAATTCGATCTTAACCGCTCTTTGGCCGTGCTCGCCGTCTCATCAACGGAAACGATGGGCGAAATTTGCCCAAGGTGCAATTACGTCTTTCATTATATTGAAGAACAGCTCAATTGCCAACACACTTTGTTAGCACTTCTCTCCGCGCGGTGGCGCAACGATCACTTCACACGACTCATATACTCACGCACGAATAAATAGATGCAGGAATTCTAGATATCCGCGCTGAGAGGCCATTAGAGGCGCGGGAAAAATGCTGGGTCCCCTCCCCTAAAAAAAAGGTTAATGTTTTGCCATCCTCGCGCTCTCGGGCCGCACTATCCCACGTACTGTACAGTACAGTACAGTACATGTACACGCATTACCTATTTTTTTCCGAGTCGCGCATGTTTTTAGCGCATTAAATTAAACACACCAACAGTTACTGACAAGAAACGCGGAAACACCGAATCTGTTAAAAGTTACAGTATTCGTGAGAAGAAAACGTCGATTGGGCGCACACGAGACCATTTGCTGAGTGTTATTGGCAAAGTTCTACTGATATCCGTAGTTTCTGCATCAACAGTTGAGACAATGTGTCGAACAGAAGATGATATGACGTACGTGAAATATCTGTAATGGACGAGTGTAGTAGTACTTAATGAAAATATGTTAGTCACAACTATTACGCCACTTCTGCTGCCCCGTGTTGTCAGGCTTTCGCTCAAGGCAACGGTGAGACTCTTGTTTAATTTTATAAGTATGGAAAAGAGGTCTCGACCCGATGTGGCGGAGTGAGGGGATCGAGTATCTGGTCGGTGATGTCCTCTGGTGATGTCCTCGGGTGGCGGGCGAGAATATTGCTGTTGCCCCGTGTTGTCAGGCAATCACACAATACGAGGGTGAATTATCTGCTCTGCTTCTCTCGCTCTCTTCTCATTGATTTGACTTTCGCGTTTGATGAGTTCTGATACCATTTGAAAAGTGGCTGGTAGCTGGTGTGCATCCGGCTGTCGGACTAAAAGAAGAGTGCCTCCTTCGGTGTCTCGCTGGGGGATTAGCTGGAGCGCAGAGATCAGGTTAGAGTGATGTTGTTGCGCCGTTGCGAGTGAGTAAAACGAACGCGCAACTCATTTATACAAAGTGTGTCTGCCGAGGAGTTCGTTACTTTCGGCGAGCCGGGGGTGCCTATTCTTGGCTCGATAAAACTACTGATTAAAATCGGGCAGTTGGGAACCAGTTTCACTTTGGGGAATTTTACTCTTGGGTATTTACTATAAAAAATAGATAATTAAAACGCCAGGGTGTCTAAAATAAAATAGAATGGAGATAATGCTTGACTCATGTTATCATGGTCTATTTAAGTGCTTCAGATTTAATTTTTAAATTTAAATTTAATATATGCTGATGGTATTTGAATTACGTAGGTATTGGTATTACGTCACGATTCAGAATTTTGCGATTAAAGAAGCAAATCCAGATAAAATAATATTTTTCACTCTATATTTTAATATAATTTTTAAAAATAAATCAGCGTATTTTCATTATTTTTGTTTTAAAAATAAATTTCTGCTTTCGTAAGTTATAATTTTTTATATTTAAGAAGAAATATTTTGAGTCGGGTATCATAAAATTAAGCGATTGATTTTTAACGTTATCGATGAAGATTCGAAGCACTAAAATAAGTGTAAAAGCATTTACTTATGTACTTCACATATTATAGGAGAAATTACAGCGATTTTCTCCAGTTTGTAAATTAATTGTAATTGCTGTAGTTTACATGTGAAGTACATAAGTAAATGATTTTACACTTATTTTAGTGCTTATTTGCCGTTTTTCTGCGTCCGTTTCCAGCATTCAGAATATCATGCTCGTATATCCTTCTACGACTTCATCACCTTTCAACCAAGCTGTATCACGAGTCTAGAGTTGCTATCCGCGTAAGCTATTTTGGCTCGTGTGCGCGGCGCTTACGGCGGAATTGAAGGCAAGAGCTTAGCCGAAGCAGATATAAGATGCTAAAATTTGTTAAATAGAATCAATGACATTTCGCTCTCCATTCCCTGACGTCAGATCCCGTTCTGCCGCTAGACGGTGGCGACCTCAGTGTGTACCAATCGAGGCTTTTGCGCGAGAAAACGTTCACTCTCGCAAAATAAGGACTACTTTGTTCTCGTAAAAGTGCTTATCCCAATAAAACATGCCATTGCAACAATGCACACATTGCACATTCGCCAATGTGTCTGTCAATGCAAAGTGTACACCCGGAACAGTGCTACAATGTGAGCATACAAAATGATAGTCTTGATCTGCTTCTGCTTGTACTTGTCACTCTTACCGATAGGTGGCACTGCTTGTCAACGTCAGCTGTTTTATAGGTACAGGAACACTGTTTATGTAAACAGACTATTCCCTAACATCTTCTTGAGGTGACTTGGGGACACTAATGTCATCATGAAGTGAATGACATAATCAAAAGCACATTAGGTCTCAGAAGAATTTTCTGTACATGGACGACATAAGTTAATCCAAATCGTGTTTTTCAGATTAATATAAAGCACCATTGATACAGAGTAAACCACTAAAATTATCTATCAAAATTCCTTTGGCACAATTACTATTTGTTGTACACAACTGCTTCACCCACTCCTGGTTTACCGTCACTGACAGTGATTGCGCACTTATGGTTAATCAGGGGCAGCAAAGAAGGTGTCATCTGTTTGTAGCAACGATTTTTCCTAATTGGTTGTGAGTTAATGATTACAAGTTTGCTACATTTGTGCTACCGTAAACTACTTCCTGTACACAATTGTTA
>JAQGBY010000967.1:0-34313 GCA_034698785.1 Mycogona germanica
TACATCGTTCCGGTTCGGCGATTATCTTTATGTGCATCTCGTTTTCATTTATTTGCGTGCTCATAAACACTTGATTAGATAGATATAGCTTTAACGATTATTTCCATTTTGATATTGACGTCCATCGCGCTTCCCACGGTGGACCCAGGAAGGTGTCTATTTCTCCTCTCGTCCTCTAGGTGGCGGTAGCGTTGTTCGGATCTCGTCCCACCTATTAACACAGACCCGTAAGAGGGCGCGCTAACCCGTCAATCCGGCGCAGTGTGTTGTGCGTCAATGAACCGACGATTGATCAGAGAGGAACATGGTACAAAAATATCGGTGCGTCACTTCGCTCCAAGAAGACGGATACTTCGCATTATACAGGACGGTGGTGGCAATTTCTGACCAACCTTAACATCTCCTGTAACGAAAAATCATATTCTAAATTATCACTTGGCTAAAAAAAATTATTAAAATAGACGAGATTCAAATTGGTGACGTAATAGGTGATTCGCAATCACGACGTGCTCGATTTACGATGAAATTGTTGAGCTAGAACTCAAAGTCGAATATAGCCACCATCGGTGTAAGGGTCACTTTCAATGAAGATCCGTTAAAGCGGCGTTTACATTATCGATCATTTTACGATCGACTCCATAGAAATATCATTTTGTTCGGACCGGACACAAGAATGCGTTGAAATTTTTTAAAATTAACACCGTAGGGATTTTACAACACGCACCCGTTCGTGTTGGATCCACCAACCAGAATGAGATTTTCATGGAGCCACGGATCGATAATGTAAACGGTGCTTACGGATGCGCGGTACGATTGCATATGGACGGTGCGCACTTCCTTTACTTTTTAACCATGCAGTGTTGGAGTGAAGTAGAGTCGAGGAAGCAGCAACCCGCGTCAGTGGCGCGATCAGCTACAAGTTGAAAATGCGCTTTGTCGCCGGAACAAAAATCGCGGGAAATTATTGATACTGAAATTCAGCGTATCCGCTGTGACGACACAACCGCCACCTATACCACAGACAGTGAACGGTGGCTAAGCATTGTCACAGTCCAACCCCACCCCCCCACACACACACCTGCGCAAACAACAACAGGAGCATTTTGGCGAATTCGATTCGATTCACTACAGATGCGGCAATAGAATCGATAGAGTCGGTTGGAATACCATGTTAGTGCGCGACAGCAACTCGGTAGCGATCGTGTGACACAGACATTGTATTTTTTTAAAAAAATATATATACATTTGTTCCCCCTTTCCGTTTCCCCGGTGGCGGCGGACCAACATGTCCAGTGTTGTCTCTAGTGCTCCGGAAATAAACCACGTCTCGCAATGATGCAAGGTAAGTCCGTTGCCACGTCTTATTAAACGCATGAATTTTTTTGGTTATCGAGATAAGATTGATGTCGACGTTTCGAAAAGAAGTCGCAGTTGTTCTTTGGGAGATTAGACGAATGCTGAGCCAGAATGATGCTCGTGGAGAAATTGGTGGAGGCTTGTGGATGTTGATAGGGCGCCGTTTTTTTTTTTTAAAGGATGAACGGTTGGTGTTTAGCAGAATTGTTTGGTTGCTAGGTAGGCTGGGGCTGTCCGTGGTGGTCATAGGTGGGGTCCGAGGTCCCAGCCAAGATTGATCAATTTGTTCGATTGATGCGCTCTGCGATCGCCGGCTCTCTTAATGCGTGAACGACGCATTTGAAAATCAAATGATTTAGCATTTGAATTATTCTCCAATCTCCAATTAGCGTACTAATTTACTGGTTCCTTATTCAAAATACCGAATGGAGAATAATTCAAATGCTAAATCATTTGATTTTCAAATGCAGATTGACCTAAAGGTATCTACATGTATGTTACAAAATTGTACCTACATTTGGTATCTTAATTAATTAATGTTTATACAAAAATATTTAAGCAATGAAGTTGGTCATATTTATAAGCAAGTAGTTTTTCATGAAATATTATTTTCATAAAACAGCTTTGCTTACAAACAATATGTATACGTATTTTTTTTTAGCATGCCAGCTTTTTAATTTTGATTATTTAAAAAAAATGTTTAATAAGATAGTCTTAGAAGAAATGCAGTTAATATACATTATATTGCGCACGGTGAAACGTTATTGAAATTTAGTTGTGATATTATATTTGGTGACACGTCAGACATAATCATGACATACTGCATGGAAAGTCTAATCAATTACAAACGTTTAATTACAACAAATGACTTATTGACGTAGGGCACTGACGAATTCGATCGTGCAAATAATAAAACGAAATAAACCTATTTGTTGTTACAATAATCGTGACGTAATTACAGCATTCCAACATTCGAAATGTGGATAGCTTGTTTTAAAATAATTCGTAACCAATTTTCGAATTATGACATTACAAGAGCGCCACCTACCGGCGTGGGTAATATTGGCGAATACACGATATCTTAGATGATTCATTTAGCCATATATTGAATTCGTATTTCCGATCCAAGATTCGATCCGATCTGAATGAAGGCTGACAATAGACATCCGTAGTACGCGATTGACATTGAATTTCAAGGTGAGCTTTCTGAGTTGAGAACATCTAAACCTTGATAACTCCGCTACTTCAATATATCTCTAGCGTTCGTATTAACACGTCTAAGTGAGGCGGAGGTCGCCTGTATAATAATTTCCGTATGCGTAAACTAGTCATCATTATAATCATCATCAGAGCCGTCGTGTATATCGGGGACGAGGCAAACGGCGGAAGCTAAGAGCGACCAATTATCGTATCCGAAATCCCGAGGAGCTCCTCCTCTCCTCCTCCTCCTCCTCCTCCCCTATCCCCCACCTTTTACGATGGTGTAAAAGCTACAGGCGCAGGGGGAGCTTGGAACGAGTGAGAGAAAACCCGTCGGATCTATAGATTGCATCAACGTCGCACCTCACCGAAGACATAAGCCTATCTAAGCTCAGCCGCTGGGGATTCGGTCGAAAGCGAGCTGGGGATATTTAATATTGGGATTGACGGTCTGCGGCACTGGGCTGTGTGCTGGCAGCTGCAAAGACTTGGGCGGGTAGAGTCGAGAATGAGGTCTAAAAACAGATTCAGAGTCGTCTAGTCTCTACCAAAAAATCATTTACAATCATCACAAATTGACAAATTGGGTGGGTCCGGAAAAAACAGAGCCTATGCTAATAAACATCTTGTCACGCACGAGTTGGAATAAAATAATTAAATGGACGTTGTATTGTAACGACCCCTGTAAATGAGAACTATGAAATCAATCCTATATTATAAAACTAAGGATTGGATTTTCCTGTTCGGAGACTAACTCTCGAACGGTCCAATGTAATTGCATAAATTTTACATACCGTTAGTACACCACCATAATTCGCTATCAAAACCTGGATAATCTCCCTTTCGCTTTAAACTTAAAAAATGGCGTCTCCACATCAAAAGTATGACGTCGTCGATTTCACGAGACAACCAAGTAAGCCAGATAACGGTTCCAACCACATACTATTACCGGAATAATATTTTCAATATAAAAATAAAATACCAATATTAAAAACATAAAATTCTTTTTCAAATTAACATCACAATTGTCCAACGTTTGGAAATCCTAATTTTTTTAAATAAAAATAACATGTTAAGGTACCATTGCATTGCAATTGTCCAACGTTTGGAAATCCTAATTTTTTTAAATAAAAATAACATGTTAAGGTACCATTGCATGACGTTATGTAAAACATAAAACAATAAATTACAGCCCCAAAATTATAGTGTTACTTTATTTCCAAATAAACAAATCCCAATACAGCCGACTAATGATACTTTATTTCCTTAAACAGTGAACAAATACATCTATACAATTTTACACATTTCCAGAAATCCGCATACTTAACATCTGCACTGGATCTCTGTCCTCTACTACATTACTGTACCTAACTATCCATTGTCACATCAAACCACTACTACCCTCATCTCAGGGTGACTTTCTATCTATCTGCACATTCCTTACTTCCTCCTTAGGAAACACAATGCTCCCATTCCGTATTTCACACAAAATTCCCTCGGCATACCTGTCCTTTACATATGTTTATTTGTATTTAATTCACCGGTAAACAAACGGGTCTACAACAGAAACAGGTGGCAGTATGAACTTCATTGGATACCATACTACCGAGCTTTGCGCAAAAGATAGTCGGCTCCTCAGTAGGAATATTTACATATGTTGAACCTATCCCCAAAATTGTTGTGTTACTTTATTTCCAAAACAAATTCCAATACAAACAAATTCAACCAAATTCTAATATAACCACGTCATTATACTCAAAGTAGTATCGTTTCCCATTGACATCCAAAAAGAAGTGAAGATCTTATATAAAAAAAACAGTGATAAATATTCACTATCATGATCCATGGTAACCTATCTGGATGCTCACCTGACCACCACCAGTGCTTTCCCCAAATTCATGTCGGTGCCAAAAACCGAAACGACGACCGAATCATCAAGCATAAACACCCATAATATGAGAGGAATAAATGTTGCCTATTACACATTAAAGCCTTTCCAAATTACAAACGTTATCTTTATGGTATTAACCATATATTATTTATTTTTGGTAATGACTGATTTGTCTTTGCGTTATTTGCGCAAAATGTAGTTAAATATAACTGTTATTTTACGTTTAACGTTTGCGTTTATCGTGTAAACGTAAAATAGCCGGTAAATGTAAACCCAGGCAATGCCGGGCACCCTTCTTGTGTAATCCTATACTATAAAACTGAAGATTGGATTTTGGTGTCCAGAGACATTTTGCCGAACGGCTCAATGAATTTGCTTAAAAACGAACATACCGTCATAATTCGCTAAAATCCCCTTTTCAGATATCTATTTTCAATAAAACATAATAAAACTAGCCCTACAAAATATTGGCTAATCTCCCTTTGGCTACAAACTTAAAAAATGGCGTCTCCAGTCTCCACATCAAAAGCATGACGTCGTCGATTTCACGAGACAACCAGGTGAACCACATAAAAGTTCCAACAAAGCACACAATACCATATGCATTACCGGAATAACATTTTCAATATAAAAATATAAAAAACAATACTAAAAAACACAAAGTAATCAAATAGATATTTTAACAATGATTCTTTTTTAAATTAAAGAAAAAACAATTTGTCAAACGATTGAAAATCCAAATTCTTAAATATAAAAAAACATGTTGAGGCACCACTGCATGACGTTTTTACAGAGCATAGCACGTGAAAATTAGTTACTTCACATTTAACGTTTGCGTTTATCGCATGTCATCGTGTAAACGTAAAATAGCCGGTAAATTTAAACAATTCATTTTTAATTTTATTGGTGGTTACTGTAAACACAGGCAAATCCGGGAACCCTTCTTATATTATTATAAAAAGCGAGTTCGCCACTCGGTTCGTCTTCTTCATTCTTCATTCATATACCTTACGAACGGCTTAACGAAATGATTTAATGAAATAATATCTGCAGATAGTTTCTCACATTAATTGTCTAGCGACGAAATTTTAGATCTCGATTTTTAGTATTTCTCAATAAATTAGCCGTTTAATATTTCTTAAAAATCAACCATTCGCCTGAAAAGTAAAATACGGCGTCTCCACATCAAACGAATGGCGCGGTCGATATCAAGTGAAAACAAAGCTCACCAGATTACAATTCCACCTACACACATTTGTTTTTATCGGAATAATATTTTCAATATAAAAAAATTAAAATAAATTAGCATTATTAAAAACCAAAATTAATCAAAACAATATTTTTAAAAACGATTATTTTCCAATTAGATATTTCAATTGCCAAACGTTTGAAAATCTAAATTATATAAATTTAAAAATCTCATGTTGAGACATGACGTTTTATCACGTGACGAATCTACAACTGCAGTGTTACAACGTCACTCACGCACAAAGCAGAGTTTTAAAAATAAATAGAAAATCCTATTTTGGTGATTTTAATTATATATCCAACGGCGGCGCCTCCGATGCTGATTGCCAATAACAGCACAGTACTTCAGACTTGCTTACACTGATTACCAAACCATAGATTTATTTTAATAAACCGATCATATATTACCGATGTAATCCTTTTTTGCTATTGTGCTGCCGAAAGTAAAATAACGTTTCGACACGAAACAGAATCGAAGCGTGTCACTGTGACATTTGGAAATCGTTAGCTAGGTCCTCTTTTTTTTCTTAGAAGTTTCGGAAGAAGCAAAAAGAGAAAAAATAATATTTATAGGCCTACTGTTTTTGCGCAACTGAACTCATCTGCATACAAAAACAAAATTTCCGCTAGAATGGAGGACACCAATAAAAAGTGGCGGTTGACCACACGTCAACAACAGGGTCATTACCAAGTCTGTCGTAACCTCTTGAGATCCAAACTCAAATCATACAAATTAATTTTTTGTTTTACATGGGCAAAACGAATTATTATTTAGTTAGTTTCATAGAAAATGAGAATCACATTAAATAACTGTGAACATTAGTGATGTTAGTGATGGGAAATTATTTATGGCTATGGACTTCACAAGGTTATTTGAGCTAGTTTCTTTCCTGGTCAAGATCACCGATGCAAGATGTTCAATTGCTACTTATTAAATCGCTACAGTGGATATAAAACAATTAAAAAAATATATTTATATATTAATTGATCACCTTTTCAGGGACGCCAAATCATGACAGAAACCTGTTACAGCTCGAGTCTAATTTTTAGGAGATCTCCACACCTGAGCCTAAATCTTAAGAAAAGACTCTGAGCATTTCGGACAGATAGAGAGCGACGGGTCTCTTGAGAAACATTCTGAGCCACGCACATACATTGTTTATTTTTGCACATTTCAGAAGCTCGATCTAGGACTGCTTCGGAATACGATGAATATATTTGACATTGTGCGCAGCAATCTAACGACGCATTCGTAAAGAAACCACTCCTTTCCCCAAGTTCAAATACGCAGACGTTTACGTATAAAATATCACCATTTCTTCACGCACACGAAATTTGATACCGATTAATTTTGGTGTCAGTCGTACTAGTAGTCACCTAAAAGAACCTGTACTCTTGCATCATTGGTTTTTCATATTTATATTCATATTTGGCTTACGCTCCGAGAATTACTCCAAAGTGGGTCTGGTATAGCTTTTGGTATATATTTTGAACTTCGTGTTTTACTCGTATTTTTATTGGTAGAAACAGCTGGTTCTTTGAAATCGATAATTAATTTGATAATTAATTGAAATCACCCATGGCTCCATGAGTCCTACCAAATGATCGTCGTAGCCCAAATATTCCATAATTAGATGATCAATTTTCAAGACTGCGTCACTGGTGCATGGCAAAGTCAACCGAAATGGGTCAGTAACTGCCAATTATGAATATCGACGCCTCTCTCATAGAATTAGCACGCAATCTAAATCCCGGGTCTAACCCAAACTCATCTGTTACAATGATAGTAATCTGCAGAAGGAGTTAAGTGTTTGGATTTTCCCCACAAGCGTTATTAATATGTGTGGCTTTCTCTTAGTTATGATTACGTCATAGAGTTGAAAGTAATTTTGTATTATCGAAAACGCAATGCTGTCCTATTCGACTTATGAGTCTCATGCATTTAAGCCCGCACGCACGACGTATAGTCCGCACCACGAATCTACACCTCGCCTCGCCCTTAATACGACCCAAAACCTAAAACACAAAGTATGGCTTTCTGGAAATTAATTCTCAAATTAATTCAGCCCAAAGAAAGATTTGAACCCGTTTACTGACAGCATTGCAGTAATAGCGTCTCAGATAGAAGAACATTTTTTGATCAGACACTAAATTTGAACCGAAGATACTCACAGTCAAACAACCAGGTGGTGTATCTTTGACCGCCGCCGGCTTAATATTAATTAATGCCGAATGATTAGCAATGCGATGGTTCCAGTTCGATTCTCGGTGTGGACTTTCATGTATTTTGACCCCGGGTTCGATTCGGTACTGGTGAAAATGTGCACCTCACACAGCGCTGTTGCACAACAAGGGGGTGCGGGGGTCTTGGTTGCTACAATAAAATATTATTGATAGTATTATTGACTATTCTGCTTTCTACATTTACTATAGTCGAACTAAAAAGGTAAGTATATTCCGTGGATTTCGGAAAAGACGGTACATGTATGTATAAGTCTGCAGATATTTGTTATAAATCAGTTGACGCATTTCATCCGAATATTTTTGTGGCATATCTGGAAATTTTGAAGTGCGCGTGACGTCAGGGATGGGGTGAAAATGACGTGGGCGAACGTGAGATGGCGACTGCAAACCTGACAACCGTGGAAATACCGCCTCTACATCTCCGAAAATGCCACTTCATTTGCTCTTTATATGTGTTTCTTCTTTCCCTTACGTGCGCGACCTTTAATAAACCAACAAACCAGGATGAGATATTGACCTTCATTCGCGTTTTCGGGTTACGTCACCAACCTTTTTCTCCGAAGACCACGCACCCATTAGTGTGAGGCGCCAATATGGCGCCTCCAATTTGTGGTCAACGTAGGGGTGGGGAGATTTATGTTAGGAATAACTTTGCACGCATGTATCAAGTTAATAATGCATAAACACCTAACATTCTTTTAGTTATGATCACGTGTGGCATAGACGTGTTTGAGCTGCTATTCTCTATTCCCCATGTTTGCGGGTTCGATTCCTGACCGAGACCTCTGACATTTTTCGAGCGAGAGACATTCCAATAGACGCCATCCTTCCGAATGGATTCGATCATACGCCTTTACGATATCAAATACTTGTTAAATAATCCCTATCTTGGGAACGTATACTAAGTCTAGGCAAGTTTATTTAATTATAATATTTTTTTATCGTACTTTTCACAAACGAGCAAACATAATCTGTGCAAAGTGACTAGGTTGTGTAGATTAATGCTAAAAACACGTAAAGACATGTGATCTAATTTTAAATTAATGTTAGCTGATTTTGCCCAAAATTCCAAAGTTCTTCAGAGATTTAAATATATTTTCTAAATTAGCTTGAACAAATATTTCAAGGGAATATCTTATGGGTTGCCGTGGTCTCACGAAGATCGAATATGTTCGAATTTAGTTTTCACGAAGCACGCATGAAGCCACACATTTTAATACCATCTTAAATTTATTATTTGTATAAGCAGCTTTTCTTTATATAAAAGCTTCAACCGTGGGAGCACTTCGACTTCGTGAATGATGGAGTGCATTTTGTGTTACGGCATTTTGTCTGCTTATGACATTGGGGAATCTTTTGAATTGAAGATTGGACAGCACAATAATATTTGAATACGTACGTAATGTTATTTTTATAAGTTATGCAACGTGAATTTCTTTTAGCAGTGTTTTATTTGATAGCTTTGTACGCGCAGCTGTACTAACAATATAAATTTCGTAGAAATAAAAAATAGGTACCTAAATATTTAAAAATAATTTTTTCTAACGGTTTATTTTTCAAAATTCAACTTTCAAACCAAATATAGATTCCAACACAGAACCTATGATTCTGGGCTGAATTCCGAAACATGATTGCCTATTTTATTCACTATTGTCTCGTACCAATATGCCCAGACCTTACCGATTGCATTGGTGACAATCTAAAAAGATTAAGTTGCATTGATATATATTATACAGAGCTGTATTTAATAAATGAGTAAATTATAATGTGCTGAATGTATAAATTTATATATTCGATATAAATTGATAACCAAGTATGGTTTCTGAAAAGGACGTTTTTACTCACGAAGTCATAAGTGCCTGAGTACTGCTCATTGCCGACATACTGAGTTTTTTTTACCCAATCAACTGTAGTCAACGGCACTACTGGCGATACGTACCCCTCATTGTGCTTAGGCACTATGCGAGGGACACATTTTTACCAGTACCCCGGGATCAAAATTTTCGAGAGCCCGCGCCGCGGGAATGAAACCCAGGACCGCCGAGCCGATAGGCGTCGTAAGAAAAACCATTTCATAATAAAAAGTTCATAATGAAAGCTATCCAAACTCAGCAACTAATCTAGTTAGCTAGCAAATCAATGGAATTCGGAAATCAATGACAATTTCCAATTAGAACTTCTGAGTTTGCTAATTAAGAGTAGCAAAAGAAAAATGCACCAATATATAGAGCGTGTACAGAAGAATACATGTAGAATTTATTTAATTAGATTTTCTCAATAAAAAATAAAAAATAGCATATATGCATTGCATACAGTGTATACAGTATTGTGTCCTACTTGTAACCGAAGTCGAAAATGCAAGCTGACATCCCATATCAAAGTTCTAAATAATGTTTCCAGGCTCTTCCCAAACTATGTCGTGTATATTCTCTATCTTGATACAACATTGTCCACTGATATATGGCCATGTGTGCTGAGCAAAAACTTAAATCTCCTTGTTTTTATCTACATTGAATCTTTATAGCCGCAAGTAATTGTTTATTACAGCACACTCTCGAAAGGTGCAAATCACTGTCGAGCTTTATTCCATTAGTCTTTCTCAATAAAAGACTAGTTGAATTACATTTTAAACGTTTGATGTTAGGAGACTTTGATAAGAACACATTTAAAGTTATTGGGCTATATTTTGGTTTTTGCAAAAACGAGAAATAAATGTATTTCGTTATTTCTTTGTTAATTGTAATTTCAGCTAACAATACATGCAGGCAGATACAGGCATGCCCCTTAAATCCGCCACAGCATTGCAATTTCAGCTGTCACTTTATTTTCATATATTTCACAATGATTTCGAATCAGATAAATATTAGAATATACACAATTTGACAGTCAACAGAAAATACTATATTTGTAATAAAATATGGTACAACATTTTTAAATGCAACTCATTAACTCGTACAAATAAAATAAGATCTGAAACTTGAAATAAATAAAAACTAAAATTGTAAATATAAAATGAAACGTTTTTTTAATACACCAGTATACATGTATAAAATAATACTAACATTAATCAAATTGGGAAATAGAAAATTAAAATTATATTTTGCCAAGGAGCAGCTACTGCCTTGATAAATTGACTTAGCTTTATCTTCACTGTTAGCGTACGCAGAATATAAAATTCTGAAAAAACCTAAAGTTTCTCCAGTCAATCCCGTATACATAGTAACAACAGGTAAAGACGCAACAGCATTTCCAGCGAGAGAGGGAGAATAATAAGCTACATTTTTTGTGACAATGAGGGATAGATGTGCAAGGATGGCCAGGGACTATTCGGTTGCCCCTCTAACCTTGGATGTCTCGACGTAAGACCAAGGGGCAAAATCTATTTTAATAAAAAGCAATTTGGGGCAATGTCACTGGCTGTTAAAAGGGGGATAAAATCACAACAAAACAACAACACGCAGCTTATATTTTGCAGGTTGGTGATGATGCCTTGACAGGCTAGGGAAGGAATTTTCGTGAAAGAGATGAAACAGTGACGGCTCGTTATACGTGGGGCCCTGGAGGCCTGGAAAACATAAACAAAAAACTATATGATTTGAAATAGGAGACATTACCAAAATACCTGTTTCACAAACGTTACATACAATATATCAAATAATATCAAATAGTCCCCCCCCCCTAATCTCCTTATTTCGCAACAAAATTGCTTTTCGAATGTTTTGCTCTTCTTCTAGAACAAGCAGGAAATGTTCGCACCAGTACGAATTCACGAGTTTGTTTTTGTACCAAATGAGGAAATGCGAAATTTTTATCGTAATTGACCAATACATGTATTTAGACTGTATTTTACGAATATGATTTTTATATGATTTTAATTCAAATTGATTTCAATTGTATAGATTTTCCAAATAGCAAGCAGCTATTTGTTAAAGTGTTTATTAAAGCATTTCATCAGACAGTGTGTTAAGGTTACCTTAAAACGTTCAAAGAACTAAAAGGTCAAAGGATAGGTTGCTGAAAAACGTGTGGTGGATTCAAGTGGCGCGGCGCGTTGCTCATCGTTCTCACCGCTTGGCGCGCCACCAGCTTCGCCACCACTCGTGCAAACTCGCAAAGCTTCAATGGACTTTCTACTAACTGACCGTGATGGTCTCGAAGAAGACTCGTTACTCTAGACCTTTTAACACTCTTTGGTGCAAATGCCTCCCGTGACTTCGTGATTCGATGATATTTGATAACGAATTATTTGGAAATCTCAAAGAATATTGCACGATCTTTGCTTAATGTCTTCTATTAAGGAATACCCAGATTTCAAATAGAGATTGCATTACATCATTTTCCCCCTCTTTCAATATTCTTAATCTTGCGTCATTTTCTTATTCACTCTTGTTTGATCGTAAATCATTTTTCCGTGACAACCTTCTTACTAATATAATTATACTCTGATCAATCTACAATTTCCGCTGGCATCACCATATATTGTAAAAGTTCGAATAAATACGTTTTAATGCAACTTATTAAAATGCAAGCTAATACTTTGGTTTCAACTAAAAAATATATACAACTTGTATAACTACTGAATGGTTTGATTTACCCTGTCCATTAAATTCGCAGAATTCATCTTACGATTCATCCACACGACCATCATGCGCGTTATCTAACAGTCTGATTATAATATACAGGGTGGCGGATACCAAATGACCACATTTGAAATGGACGACATACCTTTAGTTTTCGAGATATCGGGATGAAAAAGTCACAATTAGAATTTTATTGTAATCCAGAAGAAAAATTAATTATGAAAAATAATTTCCGATAAATGCCGTCCTTCCACGGTCACGCATTCCTGCAGACGATCGTTTAATTAAGTTCCTCATCACCTTTTCCAATATTTCAACCGGAATTGCTGCGATGGTTTGCCAACGTACACTTTGGACTTCAGGTACCCACATAAGAAGAAATCGCAGGGGGTGAAGTCGGGCGAGCGGGGTGGGCGAAACATATTATATGCCCAATTCAACGTTATTCGGATTGCATCTACCAGGAACTTAATTTTTATAAATAAATCCACCATCTCGTTATTTGCAAAAAATGATGCTGAATGATCTCTGAGCACTTTACGGATGCTGCAGAACGAATGCTGTAGTGAAATTATAAAATTAGTCCATTGTTTAAGTTGATTCTATCGGTCGTTCTTGTGCTCTGACCCATGGTTATAGTCGATGCTTTCTTACACACACGAAGAAGGTGATATCTTACAGCCAATTTCATTCCTTTTTTGTGTCTCGTAACAAAATGTCCTTGCCTACAGCCTTGCGCGTCCTCTAACGCTGTGCATTACTAGGCATGACAACCATCGAGAGTTCCGAAATAGACGGCGAGGGCCGCAGGGGACGAAGGGCAGTGGCCGCTCTGCAAACCGAAAAGTGCTTCTTTCACATTGGAATAATACCATAAAGCCATCCCCTACGAACAAATGGCGACGGTATGGAGAACCCACTCCTACCTCCAACACTGTATAACCATTTTAGTTAAATTTCAGTTGAAATTATGTCGATTTACCGAACTACTTTGCAATTTCACATCTCTGAGTCATGATTTGTTCAGAAGCTCAGTAGATTCATATTGACCCTTTCACTCTCACACAACCAATTAACTTTTCGAGACCTTATGTCATTTTGTGGCAAACCGGTCACGGCCGTGGATCTGTTATTCAATACACTGGTGTAGCGCATTTTATTGCTGGCAGGGGTTTCATTGTTGACCCCTTATGATTGTTGACCAATGAAACGCAACTTAGTATATCATTTACCATTCCGAATCAGAATTCATCCATTGTTCAACACCCATCCAATGCAGTGTTATATAATATTTTTGGATTCAAACAGACTTAGGTTAATATCGAAGATACTGTAGCAGTTTGGGTGCGTTCGGACAATGAACAAATTTGGCGAAACCTTTCTGTGTCGAATGAAATGCTTATTTTTTGTGGAAAGGCGCCCACCTCAGATGTGTTGTACAGCGTATGCTTAGTGTGTAACAAGGATATTTGACTAAAAATGTGATTATGAAAAATGTGACTAAAATGTGTGATTTTTCAATTACATCGTGACACATTGTGAGATTACTTAAATGCGATCGTGACATTGTGACATTAATTTCATCCGCAAAGTTATCTAACCAATCTACTCTTGTCTACTCTAGCTTGTATCGAGAAAGACGTAGTTTTACGTCAAAATTATTTACAATTAGCTCAGTTTATTTACAGGGGTGTCCCAAAGTTTCCAAACATAAGGAATGTTAGGAACATATACGAAATGATCGAAGAATTTTGTGACACTGTAGATTCCCCTCCCCACCTGCTTCTTTTTTTTTTTAGAAATTAATACAACCCTGCCCACTCAGATACATGTATCGATATTATTGTTGCCTCTGGTGGTGCTCCAGATATTTAGTTGGCTCTTTATCTTTTGTAGATATTTGATGAGAACTGTATTGTAGAATATACATATATCCGATAGATTTTTTGGACTGTCACACATTAAGCATTCCCAGCACAGGCGACTGGGAATTGGGGCAGAGAAGCGCCTCTAGCGGCGACATCAACCAAATATCGAAATGTAAGCGCCACCTAGTGTTAATTTTTTATTTTTTTAAATTATATATTTCATTGTCGCTATGAAGACCGCCTAGCCTACACTGGACACTCCCAATGCGCCAATACGTCTTATTTTGTCTAAAAAAATATGAAATTTAATATTTGGAACGTGAGTAACGCCCCCTGTTGTCGGACGGCCGCAACTGAGCGACGAATCCTTTCACGCATGTGTGTATACTGTATATGAAAGAGGAAACCCATTTCATAATTTAGGTCATGATTTTAATAAATTCGCTAGTCTGCTGTACACCGGCACTCCACAAGCGACTTCAATGTCATATGAGATAGCGCGGCGCACATGCCGCTCTCTTGTTGTGGCAATATGCGGTACGCGTAAAATTATCTTGTTTTATTGTCAAAAATCGGTTTGGAATTAATTTCATCTTGGCATTTTTGTGTGTGTGTGTGCCGCAAAACAATATCTTCCAAGGTTAGAAAGTCCTCGTGTTAAACGTGCGCGTCTCCAGTGTTGAGCTCGTCGAGTTAAGAGCGAACTCGTTTGAGATAATATAGACGTATCACATCAAAACGGCGCATGCCAAAAGAGCTCGCAATAAAAGTCGATATCAATTTGGGCTCAAATATATTCATATTTTCTCATTTTCGAAACAAGTTTTTAGATTACAAATTGCGAGAACGAAATATTTCCATTGGACTACTTAAATACCGGTAGTACTTTAGTGACCTTATTCATGATGGCCGTAATCTGCGGGTTTTCAATGAACAATGTCCTCTTCGGATGTCCTCAATTTATTTTAAATGTTAGCTAGGTTCGTCATCCAAAAGTACGATAATTCAAAATTTATGATGCCTGATTTATCATTTTTGGGTAATCAAAACATATATTTTGAAGTCGCAAATTAAGAGTACCATGAAATGATAAAACTGTAAACTATAGTAATTGATTGAAATATTATAAATGTTACTGAATACCATTTAGGCCCATGCTGCTATGGAAATGTTTTCTTTTTCGTTTTATAGTATTAGTAAACGTGTGCAGCGTGCACCTAAATAAATACGCATAGACATAGATAGATAATTTATTTTTAGAATTCGACAATTAACCTATTCCAATGACATAATACAAATGTATATGTACACAGAGTATACAGGAATTAATAAAGTGACTCATAGCATTATTACTGTTACGTAAGCCACTGTTATTTTGCGGGTTTCTCATATATTTCTGTACACGTAATACAAGATACAATGAATATTATTTTTTATGAAGTTCTAGTGCCGCAAAATAATCAGGCCATTTCCAGTTAGAAATAATTAATGGGCGTCTAAATTACCAAAATAATTTTTTTATTGCAGGAGAACGACGCACTTCGGCAAGCATTAAATATGCATGTATGTTATTGTCAAGTTACCTTAATTTAAGTAACTATCTTAAGAAATGCAAAAATGTATTACAAATTAAATTTTTTTTAATTTGCAGATAATCAAGCTTAAACTGAAATCTGGCCATGATTTGACAAGTTTATGACATACAGTATTTAAAATATAGTCTTGTTAACTTCTCATCGCGCTTAACCGGGATAGCACTGCACCTCCTTTCGAGATCGCAGATGCTTACCGAAAATACAGTTCGAATTTCAGACGCAACACTCAGTAATAAAGGTAAAACGCAACCCTTACTTACATGTATACTTACATGTACATGCGAAGATGCTTCGATGTGGAATTTTAAAAGGAACGGTTAGGCAATTAACTTGACTCCGAGTCCGAAATGACTTTTAACGCCATCACTATTATAGAGCGCATATGTAAATCTAAATAAGGCAAATTGTGTCACAGCAAGCTGAGATTAGACACAGACACTCCTTCACTGACCGACAACAACCTCAAGGAGAACGTGATTGATAGTGTCGAGTTTAGTTGCGTTATTGCGACGTTCCATGCCAAATACGAGGTCTATATGCAATCACAAATGCAAATTAAGTATCAGTTATTGGTATCGGTTACCTGTATATGTTGTATTACATGTTCGGATATAATGTCTATTTTTAGTTTCAGTCACTGTAGTAAGGCTTTCCACTGCAGAAGATTATATACCCTTCTTAATCCTTTGGCAATATGTTAATGATTTATTGTTCCTCAATTTACACCTGATTGAAGAATGTCTAGTTGGTACGTGGCGAACATGGAACGCCATAATCAGATAGATGGGTCACGCACCAAGTGAAATCCTGGTAATTGTTCGGGTATCAATCGCCGACCGGATGGACACGGCTGGCCATTTCATTCATTACTCTTTGAGTTCCAGTCGCCCTGATCAGTCGATCCATTGGTTAATCGAGTCTTCCTACGATTAAACGGTAGTTACAGTGGGCCAAGACCAAAAAGTACGGCCTTCCGACATATGCTAACGCCTGTAACACAGTGTTTACTACTGACCAAAATTTGCTTAGAAAAAGTGTACGCAGCTTGATAAAATAATGGAATATAGTCGTCGATAATTGGAGTCTTGTCACCGTTTATAATTGTCACCGTTTGTGCCGAGTTTGCAATCCGGTGAGGCAGAACTTCAATTTCCCACTTCAACGAATAGTACTCGTTTCCCAACATGCAACAATTAAAGAGGTGCACTCGGCGAAATGTTATGTAATCGATTTTGTTCATTCTCATGTCCGTCGCCGGAATCACCGTACCCCGAGCAAATGCGCGCGTGCGCCATTGAATAACTAAACATTCGAATGATGATGAGGATGATGATGATGGTGTGATCCAAGGTTGTGTGTAGAGAATATTTTCTCTCAACACGGCTACCGAAACGATATAACTGCGCCCAGCGCACGACTATACCACAAAATCGAAAGTACTCACTCATCACGTATTACAACACTATTGATATTGACTGGAGATAACCAGACAACACCAAAATCAATTTTCCCTAGTTCTTATGAATCGATACACGCATTTGTTTCGCAAGTAGATGTGGACGATGGGATTCAAATATTAAAACTTGCTAAAAACGTTTGGATGAAAAAAAATATAGCTTTTATTTTATTCTATCTCTTGATACTGGTAACTAATATGATGAGATAAGAAACTCATTGTAGGCGACCTGATAATCCAAAAGTTAGGAAGATTACAACTCGGTTACGGTACAGTCGCCACCCTACGATATGTAAATGAAATTTCAACGTCATCGAATTCATCGTATATTGTGTGCAGTACTCCCCTCGTCTATTTTTTACCTCAAAGTAAATTAATAAACAATCACTTCTCAACTTTTGGATAATTATAACGGTATGAAATCAACGAAATCGTTTGCGGATCTCTGTGATATTTCTTAAGGAGGTCCACCAGCTCCCCTGGATGCGACCTGGTCATTTTGCCTAGCCCAGGCTTAGTATAAGCTACCTAGGTAGGTGTCTTTAACGTGTACCTGACATCGTACAGGCACGGGTCCCACGGCTGTACTTCCATTTCGAAGAAAGCCTTGCGTAGGAATAACTCTCGTCGGAAAAATTACAGAGGTCTCGGTCGGGAATCGAACCCGCGATCACGGGAATAACAGTTCGACACGCTAAACATCATGCTACCGAGATTCCCTAAATTGTTTGTGGATAGTGCAATGACAATTCTTGTTTAATCCATGTGCAAACATTACACAATTTAATATTTACGAAATGATGATCATTTCATTAAAAATATGAATTGTGTGTGATGCTGACGCACGAAAAAATATTAAAATTTAAATTAGCAATGCCATCTAGAAACTCTACAATGCACTGTATATACAGAGTACAATCGCAATATAGAGACTAAAACTTAAATGTTGTCTACTCATTCTTATTGGATATTCAAAGCGCTTCTCAGTAAATTAATGGACATGTTGGGTACTTGTGTTATGAAATCCTGCACCGTCTTCTTAAAACACCGCCCCTCCATTACATAACGTTCTCACTTCTTCTAAAGTCATTTCGAGTTTCAACCGTTCCCAACGCAGTTATACAATCTTTTAACATGTGTACAATGTGTAATACTTACGCGACGATGATTTATGAGCGTATTACTATGGACGGTGTGAATCGAACCCTTTTTTTAAGGTCGATAGGCTACTTGAAATTGAACTCGAAATCCTCGAAAGGTCAACTACGGAATAGTACTCGCAGAATTGTGAATTTATTATTCCATTTCTCACCATTGTTCGCGAGAGTTATTAATTCCAGTAAAGGCCAAGGCAACCACTTATGTTGCACCATATTCGAATGTGCGAATAAAATGGCGGCTAGTCTTGTCAAATGATACAGGTATACGTCTGAGCCGGTCTGGCCAATTGTGTGAATGCCGAAGAATACTTTCAATTACTGAATTCACTTAATACAGTGCATATAGTGCCATGCATTTTAATATTAAATTATATAGCGTTTGCAGAAAAACAATAATTGTGTGAACGCACATACAATAACGGATTCACTAATATTACTTTTCCAACCAATATGAACACAACTTTGTTCACATAGACTGCATTATTCCACAGTTATTGAAATATAATCATTTTATTTAAAACAAATTGAATTTTTGTACAACAGGACATTTCGTAAGAAGTGTTCCGTCGCAATTCCGTCTAGCAATAATTGGCACAGTCCTTTCACTTCGTGGATTGTTCGCATCGAGTTATAATTTGAAAGAGAGAATGGGATCGAACAAATCCCTTCGGAAAATCTGGTACCCACTCAAAAAATGTGCTAAGAATAGGAATGTTTCACAAATTACGTCTATTTCGTTCTATTTTGCGCAGCCAACAGTTTATTATCTCCTAAGCTGATTGATGGTGTTAAACTTTTCAACTCAGTTGAGACGTTCAATTAAATTAATTTCGGCGACTAATTAGCAGCACGATTTTAATGTGCTCATCGTATTTTACTACATGGACGCTAATATCGTCACCGATACCCCGGGATTGAATAAATTGAGAGCATATGCGCAGGGAATCGAACACGGGACCGCCGTGCCATGAATCAGTTCACCAATCAACTAATTTATAAATTTGGAGTTACATGGAAATATGTAATTTCCAAGTAGACTTTGTTTCATCAGCAAAAAAATGCTCGGCACGTACAATGTGACAAATGGCACATTCCACAATAAAGTGGAAGCCGTATGTTCAACACGGGCGTCGCTATTCTATGACATGTGCAGCCGCTCTCGAGAGAATCAACTTGTTCAACGTACAATTATTTATTCGTTTGTTCCGAGACGTGTCAATCGAATACTCACGTCTGACCATCGCCTGGCCTGTCTAGGGTAGGCGATGCCACCCTTACGGAAACATACAGGCCAAGTTTACTTCTTCAGAAGTATCGAGGCGCGCAGAACAGACGATTAGAACGTTTCCGTCGCGACGGCGCCTGAAGACGAACCACGTGGTCTAATGCTATTTCAATGACCACTGAGGCTTACCGGAAAATATTGGAATGCAGACGACCTTGTCTGGTCTTTTTGGCTTCGCCTTGTAATTTCCGAATGAATTATGCACCACACACAAATAAGTCACTGGTATAGATTTTTTTAATCTGTGGTAAGTGAATTCGAAGTCACACAATATGATACGGAAGCTGTTGAGAGAACTTCTGAGAGAAGATTCTGTCGTTCATGTAAAGAAACACATTAATTACAACGTTTTACTTTTAATAAAAATTCATATTTTAAGAAAATTCAAATTAAATATTTTGATAAAACAAAAGCAACGGTGTGGATCAAGATTCGTCGATTCTGTAATGGTTATACGATTCTGTAACGGAAATTGATGTAGCCATTTTTCGTAAAACACGAATGCACGAAGTCCGTGGAATGAGAGTCGTATAATTCGCCTATAACCCATTTCAGCAGTTCAAACATTGTTGCGTCTTCGAGCTTTTTTTTAAAATAAAAAATGAAAATTGCGCACTCATTGATGAAAGTGTTGTCATTGTGAACATCTGTTATTACGAATTTGCCCCAACACATACATGAACATACGTTATTGAAAACCGCTTCGACCTCATACAATCGATAAACATTCGAGTTCATCATTAAGGTGTATTATATAATGCAACATTCGCGTTTTTAAAAAAAAATTGCTGAATAATCTTTAATTCTGGAATTCGTACATTGTATTTCATCTTTTAATAAATACTAATTGTAAAGATTGTGCAATTGCCTGACACAAGTCGAAGGCCAAAGTAATGATTCGGTAATATGGTGTAGGGGTGTTATTATTTATTGTGTGCACTGTTGCAAACGTCATCATTGACAGAAGTTCGCAATATTCCTTTGAAAAAAAAATTAAAAGATCCCGACCCTAATTTAATTATGGTTACGCTATGGAATATGGAACGATAATAATAGTTTTGGTTTAAATGTCAGTTTCAATTTCTATTTTGACGATTATTTATTAAGCGTCAATTTTTAAATAAACAGTGGTTGCAGACTCTTGGTTACCTCGCTTTTATTGCACTTAAACTGTAAGTGACTTTTGCAGAGTTGAATTCTGACATGTGTTGGCAGAACATTTCGCTACATCTTAAATGCAGTTGATTACCACAACTTCATGGGTTTCAGGTTATAATGTCTCCGAAATGTTACACACCATTTATTCAACATCTTAAGACTATATCAAGGAAGGTTGCATACAATATCTATATTGTTTCAGTACGTTGCAAAGAACTTCAGTTGCAATATGGACTGGGTTAACGATACAGGTTACGACTACATTTAATTGGCTATAGGCGAGATACGACAACCATTCTATAAAATACGTCCTTATAGAAGTAATTTCATGGACGACAAACTGTTCAGGATAGACCATTAATATTTATTATATGAACTGTTTGTAGCTATTAAATTAGCTAGTTCGAAATAAAATTATGTACAGCGTCCTAGGTAATAACCAAACGTTTGCAACTTCCGTTTCAATTGCTTGCCACTGAGAGAAAAAACATTGATCCCATAGGACATATAATTCGTGGGTCAATGTCAGAGTAAATAATGAATCTCGAACACGTTGCCACAGATATGATTAAAACGATTTTGCAATACCTAATTGGACTAGACCAATAAAGTTGTGCATGAGTGGATTTGAACCCAGAATTGCACTGCCAAATAAAATACATTTGAGACACTTTCCAAACTAAGGAAATGATGCAACATAATAATTGGCTTCGTAGTATGTCCTGTGGCTACCTCTGGGGCTTTGTGGCTAGATAACTGGTAAGCCTGTTCAGCAAACATGTTTTTGTGACTACTTCTATTTTTGGATGAAGTTCACATGATTTAGTTTAGTTTGCTTATTAAGGTTGTACTATTAGTTGTTTGCTGAGCCTTCCAAAGCGCCCCATTAATGGTGAAACTTTTAACCAATTCCTGCATTGGTTGCTCTATAATAAAGATAATAACAACGCCATCTAGCGGCAGCAAGAAGCTGCAAACGGATGTCAGTTTCATTTTTTATTAATCTTCCCGGGAAGTTTCCGATTTATAGCCCTCCTTCACCGCTACACCTTTTGATTTAATGTCCATAAACTTTATTGCGCGACTCGTTAACTACGATATCGATGCAGGTTAGCTTTTTTCTCCAACTTTCATTGACTGAAAAAAGAAACTGTGAAAGAAGAATTTTAGATAAATAAGAGCATAACCCTGATGAGATAGTGTGGGCCCAACTTTTATTAACGCGCAATGTAATTACAATAACATAACAAGTGAGTAAAAAATATTGGTTAATGATGTAGTTTGTTCGTTAAGATTGCGATGGAAAAACAGTACAACTGTAACGCCCTCTCAGAGTATTTTGTGAAACGTACATTGAAAGACCTTTTTTTACATTAATCAAAACCCAAAAAAATTAGAAAGAATTAAGATTTCAAGACCATACCAACAGGCCTGCGATAATCTTATTATTTTCTATTTTTTGTGATTTGACGACGGACTTTGAATTCAAAGAAAATGCCGATGATGGTAGTATTAATTAAGATGATTGGGAATTGCAGGACTACAATCTAAACTCGGCAACGAAGATAGTTTAAACGTAAAATGTAAACCATCCTCTCGAAGATTAATTAAGAAAATGAATATTTGCAATGTTTGCAATGTAGTGCTTGCTATATTTTAAAAATTATTGGGTATTGACGAAAGTCTTTGCGGAGTTTTTACGTTTGTCTTTTGTGTTTCGCAAATTCTCATTTTCTTAATTTATCTTCGAGAAGATGTTTTAAATTTTACGTTTAAAAAACTATCTTGGTTGCCGAGTTCCTAATTGTAGTCCTGCAATTCCCCACAATCTTAGTAAAGGGTAATGTTTTTTTCGTCGTCGATTTTCCACGTCTCTGTCCCACGTCTCTGTCCCGTTTTTAATCAATTATGCTGAAATCATTCCGTTTTCTGCCCGCAGCACAACGGAACGTATTATTTTCTTCTACTGGTCCCGCAGGGCTGACCTGAGGAAAGTCGAGGATCTAATAGGATGCCCAATTCCTGGCGGGAATGACTGATATTACCGTGCCTTCGTGGGAATCCCATGCTGTCAATTACACAGGTGACATGACGAGCCCAGCGTATTTCAAACGCGCTGAACTTTAGGATCCGGTCGGATAAGCAGGACCAACAACACCCGAGATGTTTTGATTATTTATAGTTACACTCACTTGGAACAGGAGCGGATAATCGGTCAGCAGGGTTCAAGTCGTGAGAGATTTTTAGCGGTCGGTACGTCGCCCCTTCCATCCACTCGAGATGCGTGACCGCACCACCACCTATCTTTGGAATAAGATTATCTTGGGATGCTAATTGGGACAGAAAAATAAACAACTTTTTTTTCCGAGTGGGTTTGTGATTTGCATTTGTGTTGCACAAGCATATGATGCCTCGTTGGATTAGTACGGGACTTCCGAACATTGGAACGAAATTATTTTTCAATTGCCTCTTCTTGAAATTCTTGAACAAACGTGGTGTCTTCTTTACGATCCTCAAACAAAACGCCAATCATCCTCCTGGAAATCTCCTCTATCACCATAATAAAAGAAACGACTATTGGACAGGTCAAAAAGGCAAAGGGATGCTGGAAGTTTTTCGGCTGCACTTTTTAATCATTGTAAAAACATTGTAAAAACGTTGAAAGGAGAGGATATAACGCCAGTCCCAGAACTTTTTTAATGAAGGAGTATACATGAGCAAATCTTAATTATTGCTTTAAATATATGCACAAATAAAAGTGGATTCGTTTGGCAGGAGGGCAACCAACGACTCTACCTCAATCACGCCCATCCATATAAATGTCCAACGAGCGAACCGATTCAGGCTTGAACACTCAACTCTGTCATCTTCTAACTCGCTTTATTCAATAATCCGTATCCTGATCACGTTCATTAATAGGCTATGGTTATACAGAATATAAGCCATGTGGTGCTTTCAAATGACCGGGGAAGCAATTGTAGATTTGATACGTTCAGAGGAGGGGATCTCGGCATACTTGGAAAATTCAATAGTCCTCTTAACTTAATGTTATCGTATCATATACAAAACCAATGACTCGTCATTACAAAATAGAACTAATGTATGCTATATACTCATTGGTTGACATTAAATAGAGCCAACTCAGGGGTAATTCGAGGAGCGATTACGAGTGAGTGATAGTGCAAAAACATAAAGACTACCCGCGGGTATTTGACGCATTCTAAGTGGCATGAAAATCTCCTGCGAAATTGAGCCTAACAAACAAGGCGTCTCACAAGACGATGACGAAGCAGCGATCTTCAGGCAGAACAATTGTTGAATCACAAATGCGTCGCTCGATTCGGACTAGATCGCTATCAACATTTTCCTGGTCAAATATTTGCTGTCGAGCGCGCAGCGTGCGTAACCTTAAATCGTGCAGCTTTTCCTTTTCTTTAGACTGTATTTGCTTGTTTGCATTAGTTGTTTGTTTATCCATATGTGCCAATGACATTTGTAAAAATGCGAAAACGAAAGGACGTGGCGGTGTTCAGGGATTCAGGCAACTGAAATCGTACCAGAGTTGTTTGAATTTCTGCCAATTGGGCCAAGTTCCTTTCTGAAATCCGCTTCACTCGTCGACACACACATGCATATGGCCGGGCTTCATCACTAGGTGGCGCACGGAGATGACGGATTGCAATTATCACCGTTAGTTAATCCTTTCCTTCAAATATCCAGCAGCACATGGATAACTTATTGGAAGAGTTAACAACTGCAGATAGTCGAAAGAGCATGCAGTTTAAAGTATGATTTTATTACTTAACAGATAAGGTGTCTCACAATAAAATCAATAATTGTACGGAAGATGTAACGTCCGGAATTAGGGTCTGGTAGGCCCTCGGTCCTGGTAGGAATCGAATCTTATATACTTTTTCGGCCAGTGCAGCGCATGAAAACTGCTTTGAATGGTTATGTGTTTTGCGTGCACAATGGATGCTGCATTGGTGGCAAAAAATGATCGTCCACTGAAATGAATCTCCAAATTGGCCACACCATGGGCGGCCATGATTAGGAGATGGACGCCGGAGTCGTTGGCAGCATTTCACTCTTGATGGAATTCTCCATAGAGAACAGCATGGAGCCACCGCAACAAAAGGATTAAGCCATGTCAAAAGAGAAAGGGAGAGAGAGCGTATTGGCGACGCCGTATATGAAAACTAATCCCTTCGTATTGGAGTAGAGCTCGTTGGCCGGGTCAATAAATGGACATGGCCGCCTTGCTCGTGCGCTTACCACACGTGTAACGAGCATGACCAACCATATCCGGGGCTGCTATAATAATAATATTGTCTATTGGATAAGGCCCTCAACATCAGAATAATCCCCTGCTGGTTTAGCTGGTGAATAAAAAGTTTCGTTGGGTGGTTGGGTTCATGTACCTTCTTCCATCATTTATTTAGACAACCACATAAAGCAACCCGAAGGTTTTTTTAAATGGCGATGCCATCTTCATAGAAACACCAAATTCCCAATTTTTTAAAAAAAAATTCACTGTAGTGTGTCAGTTTGTCAGTAAAGTCCCTACAGGAGTTTCTGAACCCCTTTTAGTGCTTAGGCACTATGTGAGGGGCACATTTTCACCAGTACCCCGAAATCGAATAATCGAGAGCCCGCGTTGGGAGTCGAACCCGGGACCGCCCGACAGTCAGCCGCTAAACCAACCGAATTTTAAATATTTTGTATTTAGAAAATTACAAAATTCGAGAGAATTTTCTTGGCAAACAAGCCACTGCAATTGGAATGAAAAATGTAAATGTTTAAACTTAGAATTGTCTGAATTTTTCAGTATAAGGTGACTGATCTGAATTTAAAGATAGAGCCTGCGATCTCAAAAGTCCGCTCTCCCAAAATTTCAATGACAATTGAGATCTCTCAAGCAAGCTGAAAAGGTCACCAGTGTGACAAGGATATTACGGAAATAAATTTTCAATTCTAATCTTTGACGGCCACTACTAATGACTATTAAAAGTGACTTCCCAAACATCAAATGTTTTTCACTTTCCATTTCTTAACCACGCTACAGTAAAAGTGACGAGTTTCTGCAGGCCATAAACTCTAGGATCTCCTAGCAGCTATTAGGGGTGCATCAGTGGTGTTTTTATTCCACACAAAAAGAGCAACTAAACAAAGTGTAAAAAAGTCAATGCACCTCCTGAAGTGTATCTCTGACTGAAGCGGATGGAGATATACGATATGTCTGTACGTGTATGTGCGAAATGCGTGCAAGAGTGCGGGTTGTGCCTTAAGTGCCGACGATATTTACGAGCTGTTAAGTGGAGAAGAGCTCGTTGCAAAGAAATGAAGTTGGTGGAAACCATAAACTCATTATCATTTTTGATTAAGACATCAAAACCGAGCAATTCTATTCTGAATGTCACTCAACTATTGTTTCCTGAAATGTGAATACAAGCACAGTTGATTCGTGCATTAACCACATGAATAGTGAATTAGATTACGAGATTTATACGATATCATTTAAGATTAGCAGAATTATCATGATATGATGATAGCGACATAAATATATCACCAATACCAAAATAATGAGGTGGTGGAAGGTATGTTGGTCAATTTAGACCAACATTTCTAGCTAGAATTTCTTTTTAATAAACTCAAGTAATACTCCTTAAATGAAAACAAATGCCTAAATTTGCAAGTATAAATACAGAGTATGACATATTTAGCTACTTTCTCGCACTAGCACTTCTTTTCGAATATTAAATCACCTATGCCTTAGAAATTTGTGTACTTTGTGTTGTTGTGAATTGTCGAATCTTAGCAGACAATTCACGATTCCCTATGGCATATGTGGAGATATTTCTGGTGAAAGATTGGCGTATGACGAAAACCTGAAATGGTGAATTCGGGACAGCACCGGAACTAAATCCTAGCAAAGTCTATTATTCTTTCTACAAAATGTATCTCTTTTGTCGGTACATGTTCGCGCAGTTCAAAATGCAGTCAAGTTAAATTATTTTACGCCGTAAAAGAAATAAAAAAGACAGATGCCAGATAATTATACATGTGGTGACGCACGAACCTGACTATGGTAAAAATAATAATAAATTTATCCCGCTCAAATGGTGGGCTTTCTGCTAAGTATAGTGATTTTTTGTATCTGTATACTACTTGTTTATATACATGCACATGTATATGGCGTGCGATAAGCATGTTGGTGTAAAAGGTAAACAAACTTGGAGAAATTGACCCTTTGCGTGAGATGCTACACGACTAAATATTTATAAGCCTCTATGTATGCCGGTATTTGATAATTATGAGTAGTTATCTAAATTTGTCCACGGTATATACAGTATATAGTTTTATAAGGCGATTTTAATTTGGCTCCATCCCGATGCTATTTGTCAGGTGAATGTCAAACAGGCCATAAAATGAGTTCATAAAAACTGCTTGGAGAATGTTCTTCCCGCAAGATAAGACAGATCGTGTTTGAAATTTTGTAAGTGGTCTGTAGTGGGACTGAAAATTTGAGCAGTGCTTTTCAGGATAGATTGGGCCAACCTTTTTCTTTACGAGTCAACACATAATTTGATCAACTGAGCATCGACTCAGCAACATTCATCAACACAACAACACATTCCGTGGTGAAATTGAAACAGTACATAAGTCTTTGATTGGAGACGTCACCAGATAATTATTACACAGTATTTATTTTATTGGGGGTTTTGAGCACACACCAATATTGTGCATTCATTCTTTATTAGAATTTAATTGTTAGCATTACTCAACAAATAATTTAGTTTTATTTTGAACTAACTGTGAAGCAAGACACGAAGTTGGGCTTCACTTTAGTTTTTATGATGAATGCACTTCCGTGCACGAACTTTTCACGATGTTGATGCACGTCACTTCCGTGTAAGACTCGTGCCGTGGACAATTGAAAAGACAATCGAAAACTCAGATGTCAGTGACGTAGCTGGCCTCTGCCGACGTCACTGTGGCGAGCGAAAGTAACCGTTGCCACCATATGTCGAGTGACGTCATGGTTATAGCGTGCCTGCCTTCAATTCCCGTATCGCGGTTTCGATTCCGACCGACATCTTCATAATTTTTCCATCGCTCTGCAGGCAAAGAGGAATTGTCCTGTGCAGAGCGAAAGTTTATAAAAACAAAATAAGTTACGAAAGAATTCGAGACAAGACATTCCCCCGACCCCTTCACTGTAATGTCTGCACTACAGGATTTTCTGTACTCACCTCGGTGCTTCGGCACAAATTATAATTCTACATAATTTTTGTAAACAGGTTTTAACAAAATAATTAAGTAAAATTGAGCGAAGTGCACACATTTTTAAACTTGACTTCAAAGCTAATCAATTTTTATGCAATTTCTATGTTGAAAAAAATGGAAGTGTTCATGAGATCGTTTAGAAGAATCAACACACCATTTCAATGATAAGAATAGATGGCAATTTAAAAAAATGTGTGTTTCAAAATTCATGACTTCAGAGTGAACGGATTCTGTTAGTAATGAATTTTCGGAGGGATCGGATGAGACCGGGATGGAGGGAGGCCCAATCCCGTCTGACCCCTACGGCGAATGCCACTCTGCCTCAATGCATAATTTATGGTACGTTCTCAGATCTTGGCTCGGTTTTCTATTCTTCGAACTAAATAGGTTCGCCACCATCCATGTTAATCGATCACGTTTGGAATATTTTATGAAATTCCTGTTTGGTGGGGAAAATTTTGGCGGAATGCGCGAGTCGTGTGTGGTCAGTAAAAACAACTCGTTGGCCCCAAGCGAGATAACTGTTAGTCCGTTATTTCAACCTTTTACAGATTATCGGCTAATACTTTAAAAGTGAATCTTCGTGACCGATCCATAAACTGACCCGAGCGTCATCTGTGGACCAATACGGTGGATACATAGAAAGAGCATAGATGATCCCAAAACTGTCTTTGTGCTTTTCTAGAATTTCACCCAACCTCGAAATTTCTTCTCAATATATAATTTTGAAATCTGTGCAAACGGTTTATTGTGTATATGAATTATATGTGTATACAATATTCAGCATATTTTAAATAGAATTTTGCTTAAGGCCATAAGTATCCAAAGTACATCGATAATATTGTGTAACATGCACATTTCCTTTTCCTATTCAAAATCAATTCAATACTAAAGAGCAAAGTTTCATGAATTGTCATTTTCATTATTTTGTATTTATGCTTTTTTGTTATATTTTCCTACATTTATGCACTGACATTCAAGATAACTTCTATAAAGTTTTTAATTATGAAATAACTATTTTTCGTGTCCATTTAACCGAAAGCTATAACACCTTAACGATTGCCAAATAACGCTAAAATAAACGCCACCTAGTATCAAAGTGCAGAGCGGATCTATCAAGTGTTGAAGGCGATATGTTGTGTTGTGATCGATCTAAACTTGCTTGGAGTGAGGGGTACTTGACCCGCTTACCGCAACCCTTAAGCCCATTGGTAATTCACAAAGTCCGCCTATGGCCATTAGCGCTGGAGCCTCGAGTCTAAATGGTGCTGACCATGGGCTGCCGCCTGAACCACTCCAGCTATGAAGGCAAGCCGACAGGGGTCAGCCCACATAGGTCACGCATTTTGATCGAAATTTATGCAGATTTAAAGTGCACGCTTGCCCGCACGAATGCTGACGGCGAAACGCTAACTTATTGTGTACGGGGTTGAAACGTCAGATTACACTTTCGCCGGGGTACAGTACTAGGTGCAACGACCACAGCCTATAGCGCAGGACTAACCCTACTGGCTGTTTTGATCAGTCAGCACCACCCAACATCAGACTCAAAATAGACGAATTTACTTTTCCGTTGGTGCATGACCACTGTCGGCATAAGCCTACTACAAAATATGAGCTTGCAGTGTGTTGATTTCGTCGATATTTAGTAATATTTGTAGAACCGATAAAAGTATGATAGAAAGATAGACAAGATTACGTCAATTAATTTTTAAGCAATCACTATTTTTGTGAAATTCTGCCATCCCCCCGTCAATTCTCAACTCACACAATGAAGCAATCCCTAAAAAAGTGTGACTAAGTAAATGTCTTAGAACACAGTTTGATTTATTTTTTATTTTTGTTCCAATCATCTGTTTGTTGTCAACCGCACTACTAGACGTTCTGTACCCCTTCATGGTGCTTAGGCTCTATACGAGGGGCACGTTCTGGCCAGAACCCCGGGATCAAAATTTTCAAGAGCCCGCGCCGGGAATCGAACCCGTGACCGCCGAGTCACAGTCAGTCGCAATACCGACTGGGCTACGACGAGTCGTACGTTTTCAAACGTCACTACTTTAATAATAGCTGTTTTACAATTTATACAAAAAATTATGGACTGAAGAAGCGTGGTTTCGGGCCCTCACATTGTTAGGGCAATTTATGAGGGCCCTACTGTGAGAAATTGCTGAAAAAATATAATCGACGCCGAGCTGCGCAAAAGTACAGTGTCAAATAGTTTCTATCTCTGCTAAATCGCAAGACTGGTTTTTCGTAGAAACAATAAACAACAATATAACATATATCATAATAGTATTAATAATAGTTACATGCAGGCAGATACAGGCATATCCCTTAAATCTGCCACAGCATGAGAAGAAGATCGTCTGGGTTATATTCATTTTTTTTGTTCCAATCAACTGTAGTTAAAAGGCGTTCTATATCCCTCATGGTGCTTAGCGAGTGCAGTGGCAGTAAGCAGTGGAATAACCTGTCAGAGCCCCAAATCCAGAGCCTTTTAAAATAAACCCATTTATGTCCCCAACTGGTCTTTCAACCCCCGCCATAAGCTCCTCTCTTGGAGGCTGCTTGCGGATAAAAATTGTAATTGTAATTGTTGTAGTGTGGAAACGTAGCACCGTCGACTTCTTAAATATTTTTCGTGTGCGATTATTTTAAGGAGCTACCTGTAGTAGCCATCACTCGATTCATATACCTTATTGTGATTGTACTTGTCGTTTGAGAAAGTCGTAATTGGTGGAAATAAAGTGCAGGCGCGTCACTTCCCTTCGTGACAATGATTTGTGACCGATGACGATTCAAAATGACCGGTGAAGGCCCGCCTGTCGTCGCCAAGAATATAAACCGCGGCCACCCGTCTATCTTACCCAAATAAAAAATATTGCCTAGTTGATGAGATGGACTAGCAGAGAGGGAGTGGTGTACCCAGACAGGAGGAGGGGTATGGAGGAGGACGAGCAGACCTGGTGGCGCTTTAGAAGCAGTTCGTGACCCCAGCTAATTCGCTGAGGGTATAGGTCAGTAACATCACTTTCGTCTCCCCATCACGGAATGCAAACACACGAACGCGTAAGACACACCAGGTAAAAATTAAGCTTTGGCGAGTTTTGCGCAGGGCGCAAATTGTGAAAACATTGGTTGTTGGGAATTTCAGGACATCATTTAATTAAATATGGCAGCGCTGGCACTCTAAATCTGACCATTTCTCTATTAAACAATAAAAACTTAACACACAACAAAGACTGATAAAAACAATTCAGCACATGTTAGGTCAATTTTCAACTTTGAATAAAAATAAACATTTCCGAATTCCGATTACACCAAAAAACAAAATGCATAAAATATTAAATAATTTCCGAAGCGATCCTAGATTTCAAAAGTTTATTTTAAAAGGTCAACAAGTATATTTTGCTTAAAATCCACTATCACAGCAATCTAATAAAGCAACAGTAAAGTAAACCTACAAATTCCTTAACATGTGATTGCGCCGACCAACAAAAATCGCAGACATGGGGAAAGTTTTCTGAAAGTTTTCAAAATTCGCATTAAAGAGAAAGGCCACAAAATAAATCGTGTTACCAGTTCAATTTGTATATTTTCGAAAATTAAACGAATGTCGTTTCTATTAATTTGAGGGCTCTTTTAGTATTAAGCTGAATAACTAATTTTGTTCAGTTCTTAGTGGTCAGTTCGACGAATTGACCAGGTGTTCTATGAATTTGCACAGCATAGACAAGACGGAGTAGTAATAAGAGTGTAACCATAAAATCCTTAGGTGCTTACTATGAGGTCAAAAACCGTTAGAAGAGACGTTATCGAACCCGTACATCTATTTTTTCTCCATTAAAATCTCACTTGCACGATCGCAATAAAATATAATAAAGTAATGCATTATGGGGTACGGTTCGGGGTACTTTCTCGTCTAGGCCTGGCACAGTTATTATAATAAATTGGCCTGGGCTAACAAATTCATTCATAATCTTCAAGGTGCAACTTAAAGGTTGAGGGAAAACCTGCATTCGGCTTACGGGAATTTTCTGAAGTGCAAAGGTAGACGAATACCGTTTTCGGGATTTACATTACGTGAAGACTAGAACGAACGGTTAAGCTTAACTCTTAAGTCACGTTGTAGTATGATAACTGAGGGCAACGAACTGCAATTAATTCCAATTGTTTGACCCTAATTTTTTTAAATAACTATTATTTAACCAGAATATACATGAAATGATCGCATACGTAAAATACAGGATTTTCAAATTAACGACATATTCGGTTTGGGTCAATATATTTTAAATACACATGTTTAGTAAATGCCTAGTAAATTTATTTAGGCTCATGCAGTCATACGGTATGAGCGAGCTTGCCAAATGTTAACCGAGGGTACATACATATTTATTATTAAACTAATCCATATGTAATTCAATAATTTAAGTGAAACTCGCTTAAAAATTAATGCTTTTAAAAGTGTCACATCCTTTAAACGTCTCCACAAAATGGATACCCCTCCGATACCTGCTCGTAAGACTATAAATTTGTTTCTTTTACTACATTTTCAATAAATGCTCAAACGACGTTAATCACCAGTATCTTGAATTATTTTTCGCATTTTTTCAGCTAGTTTTTGGACCTTATGATATTAAAATCGCTTCAAAGATTAATGAGTGTAATATCTTCGTGCCACAAGTTTCGTCTGGTTTTGTCTTGTCGTCTTGTAAAAGATAAACCGATACTTTACTACAAGATGGTAAAATAAATGTGTAAATCGGTTAGAACTCGCGGAATTGCTTCATAACAAAATCCTTCAAGTCAAATTTTCCATTGACCACCATATAAAGTGCAATTCCGGAAGCTCGTTTGTTCTTAAAGCGCCCAACTCGAACCTTGATAGTGTCAAGAGTACAGGATCCGGACTTGCGAAAAGGCGATTCGGTAAATTCACGAGACGTCGGCGCAGTTGATCATGCTAATTTATGCACGCCAATAGACAATGTTTTATTTTGATTGCTTTGTTTTTATTTTTTTCTTCCTCCAAACCTGAAAAACCCATTTGTACACGCTCGCGTATAGAAACCATACGGAGAGAGATGGCGAGTAAGTTGCTGTCGAAAGTGGTCGTCGTACGGCTTGTCAAATTTCACCTTGGGTCGTAAAGCCGAGCCCGCATCTCCCCGGTAGGAATTTCATATTCAGCAAGAGGATTATTTATTTCATGCAACGCCGGAAAGTTGAATAGCAGCGGGGCGTCTGCTAAAATCGCAGCTGGATGACGACCGTCCACTTTTCTTGAGTCCGTGTCATGTCCCCGATGTTGATGGTTCGTGAACCCGACCATTATTATTATACAACTTCCGCGATTGCATTTCGAGAAATTCAGTTGATTAATATTGCACTTCGGAATTTTTTTTTAACATTGTGTAAGGGCGAGTTTACAAGAAATTCAAATTTGCTCCAACAAGGCGCGAAAGCGATCAATTCAACCAAAAACCATTAAGAAAAATCGAAAAAACATCATTCTATAATTTGTGTTTATGATCTTCCAATTGGAAAACAACAAAATAGTCACAAAAGCTTCCTATTTTTAATACATTATACATTCTCTGTATGACAACAAAATCGATTAGAACACCAGCACTAATAAAAACAATAAATAATATTTGAAATTTCTCGCACATCATTGGTGTCATTGGTGGTACAGATTGGTGTCATGCATTTTGAATTATTTGTAAGGGCTGTCCTGAACAAATGTGATTCACCTCTGCTCTAAGATTTTCTGTGACCAAGGAATTTCAATGCTGACCACCATGAACCCCGCATCACCTACAAGTATCTTGAGCAATATACCCTGTGAACTTTAATATTTTTTACTAGTAATTTACACTGAAACCGGAGTTCTGGGCTTGATGGCTATCAATTTTTTTTTAATTCACTGAAGTGACGGGTCACAACAGGAAGATTCTGTACCCCTCTCAGTGCTTAGGCACTATG
>JAQGBY010000968.1:0-34279 GCA_034698785.1 Mycogona germanica
GCGCTACTCTGGTGCTGGGAGCGCTACTCTGGTGCTGGGAGCGCTACTCTGGTGCTGGGAGCGCTACTCTGGTGCTGGGAGCGCTACTCTGGTGCTGGGAGCGCTACTCTGGTGCTGGGAGCGCTACTCTGGTGCTGGGAGCGCTACTCTGGTGCTGAGAGCGCTACGGTGGCACTTTCTCGTCGTGCCATTGCAACTCATGTTAATGCACGCTCATGTGATTGCGCTCATTGCGTTCATTTTAAACGGATCCCATGCGAGGCTCTCTTCAGATTAGACAGCAAAAAACGCACCTCGATATTGCGATTTTTCGATTTCCACCTAATAATTTTTAAAGATTTTTTCGCTCGATCCTATGCGACGACGATCAGATCCTTAGGAGCCAATTTTCTCCGGTGTAAACACCGATTAAATTGGCTCTATTTAACTATTTAAGTCTCCCCGATTTTCAATAAAAAAACTAAACCACCCGGACGTCGCACCACAAGACGATCTATCTTAACCAAATGGCATAATGATTACATCGCCTATTTACCAACCAAGTGATACAGGGCAGACACGATTAGAGATGTACCTGACTGTATTCGGAGAGGTGGGGTAAACTCCTCGAAGTGGGACTGTGATCCGACGAGGAGGACGTGGACTGGGCGTGCGGCGACTGATACATTTTCGGAGAGACCTGTCGGGGCGAGCGGGAAGGACTCGTCGAGTGCCGCGATTCCTTTTTATCTCGTGGCACACTTAAACTGTCGTCAGCCACGTACGACGACGCGCTTTCCGGCATCCTGAAATTGATATAAATTGTGGAATTTATGTTATCGCTTTTTGACTTGTTTCTCCGCCGAAGTGCGTGTGGTTCGGATATCAATCAGCCGTTTTATTGTTATAAAAGCAGCAGAATGACCCAACTGATCACCCGTAATTATAAATCACGCCCCGAATAGAAGTTACGGTCGAATTTAGTACCTGGAGGCCTGCTTGTCGGCCGTCGCAGCCTGGCTGAGACTAAAGTGAAGACTGGTTGATCTGCGATGAACGCTGTGCGGTTTGTGGCGGCTGCTGAGCGATTGACCGTGAGGAGCGGTGGCTTGGTGCGGAGGTACTGACATTTGCTGTTGTAACAGTTTGAGGACCGCTTGGATATCGTTGCTCATTTTGCTCTCCAGCTGATAAAGTTGACTGTAAAATATAATTTATTGTGTTTTCTTTTCTCCTTCCATAAAATGTGTTTATAAATAGAAGTTGCAAAAGAGAATGAAAACAGCTTTTGGGTAGGGTCCCGCGTGGTAATCATTTGTGCTTTTAGTTTATACTTTTTTCTCTTCCTGTTCACGAGATATTTTTCAACTTTTAGATTAAGAAGTAACTAGTTGCTCTTCAAACAATTTTAATGTAATTCTACAATAGTATTTCAGTTGTGAGACAAAAAGATTCATATTACTAATGAGAAAGATTTATTGGACGGAATAATTGTTTCTTATTATTGAATTAGATCTTATAATGATTCCGTGTTTTTTATTATTATATAACTATTATTATAAAAGATAAACCACTGTTCGTCTTTCGTTCGGTACTGTCCCAGAAATTATTTCAATTCCAATATTTTAATACTTTCTATTTAATCTTGTCTTAATAATTTATTTTCAATTAAAAATCTTAAACGTTAGGATTTTAATCACTGCTAATATTACAATGATGATAACAGCCATTTATTTGTCAGTAATTTATATATTTGATATAGAATCGTACATTATCAGTAATTTTGGTCACTCATTATCTATTGATGAATTTGGTTAGAAAGATTACTGTTAGGGTCAATTTTGACTGACAATGATAAAGAGATTTGTTTTAAGTGATGAGATAAATTGCTAAGAAGCCACGTCCAATCACATCAGAGGCCTCGAGCTGCGCATCGACTATCTCAGCAACTAAGTCTGTTTTGAATAATTTGATATATATTGCTTCTTAGCAATTTATCTCATCACATTTTTAATTTTAAAAAACATAAAAAAATATATAACATATTATTTTTAAATAAAACATCGAGATTTTAAACTATCTACGTGTATAGTGCTATCGAATAAGCTTTTTTACTATCTTCCATCCAAAATTATCCAAAACGGGCTTACTTGCTGAGATGGTCGATGCGCAGCTCGAGGCCTCTGATGTGATTGGACGTGGCCGGGTGCTGTGATGAGGTGGAGGCGGTGGCCGTGGTGATGGTGGCCGGCTGCGATGACTTGCTGGTGGCTGGAGCGGCGCCCTCGCCCTGCGAGTGCAGACTCGGACTGGACATGGGGATGGTAATACTGGAACTGGACTTGGGAACACTGCTAGATGAGCCGGGCGCGGAGCTGGACCGACACTCCTCCGCCGCCGCCGGTCGTTCCGACCTTTTCGATGCTGACGGCGTTCCACCGATACCACCGCTCGGTGAACCTTCCGTGGCTGAAAATACACCAGCACCTTTATATCAATTATTGTGATCTAGAAACAGCGGTTCCCATATGTTTCCTGTGATGGAACGGATTAGTTTCATTACAAAAACCACGGCTGTGAGGATGAAGTTAATTTGTTTGACTTTTTCGACGTGATTCATCACAATTAAAATGATGTACCTTGTCGATGTCGCTCTTCCTTCATGGATTGATCTAATTTCGATGATGGGTGATCGGAATCGTCAATCTTCATTTCGGATTTGGTTTGCCGTAGATCGGCTAAACTTCGTTTGGATTGACTCAGCACCCCTATATGTTCAAAGTAAAAAAATATATGTTAAAACGCAACTTTTGTTTGTGAAATAACGTGACTACACTCGATGAGCTCCACCAGAGTGCGCTCACCGGCCAAAGAGTTGCAGGTAGCCGCGTGTTGTTGCTTCTCGTCCTCGAAATCGAAGTTCTGCGGCACAATATCAGTGCATTGCTTTTTGGCCGCAAACTCGATGATCCCCGTGCTGCCATTGTGCGGACATCGGGTGTCATCATCACTAAAATTAGACCCGTCCTCACTGGACTGCACCCGACGGGCTTTTCGCCATCGGCGCTGCCGAGGTAGCTGGTACGCGTGACGCCGGCAATCCTCCTCTGAAAAGTCAAATTGAAAATATTGGCATTTTCTCTTTGATTTTTATTTATTTTTTTATTTTTTATTTTATTCTAATTCACTGAACAGGAAGATTCTGTACCCCTCTTAGTGCTTAGGCACTATGTGAGAGGCACAGGCACATTTTAAACCAATTCAATAATTGTTAATAGCTATGCATTCCTTCAGTGAGGAAATGACTAAAATATTAAACGTCCCGAAAGCAAATGACACAACATTTTCAAATACTTCTTAGGTTTGAATTGTGTCCAAATTATGTGAATTATATGATATTGGTGGATATTAAATTTATGACATAAACAGGTGGGAGAATCATTTTGTTAGGTGCTATATTTTGTTTAATTCTAAATAATTAAATTATCTTTAGAAGCTTACCGTCAAATTCGTTAATTCTCGTTCTAAGCCCACGATTTCTTAAGACGAAAGGATCAACGCCCGCCTGATCCTCCTAAGAAAGACCGAATACAACACATTTAAAATTTGTTAATGGTCGTGCGAACCTGAAATAAAAATTAATATTTATCAAATTGGAAAATTTAAATTTGACTCACATCTCTTAGGTTAAATGTAATTTCTAAATTATTTGCAAAACAGTCGTAAAATTCGGGATATAAATCCAAGACATCCAACAAATCTTCCCTAAGGATCTTGTGTAGATCACAGTAGGTCAAGGCACGCACGTTGCACGAGGACTTTCCAATTGTACTGAAAATGCAGGGATTCTCTCCAAATATGTCATCTTTCCCTGCGACAAAACATATGAATATCGTCCCCTCCAATTAGATTTAAAAAGTATGTTGTTCTGGTTATTAGATAGCGATTGCATGGCGAAACATCATTTTAATTAAAAGACGGGTGAGTTTTTGTGTTCGGTGTAGCTTACCTAAAATTGCCATTACAATGTCCTCCTTGAGTATTTCTATGGAACCTCTTGATATGAAATAGAGAGCCTGCAGAACGTCGCCTCGATGGACGAGCGTGTCGCCAGGTGGCGCGTGTGTCGTTTTGAACTTCATGGAGAGCGCCCGCAGGCAACCGGGACTGGCTCCTTTGAAAGCTGAACAATTTTCTATTAAATTACAGTTTAGATGCAGGCATATGTCTGCTTGGAGGCACTCGGGAAACCCTTTTAAAACCTGAAAAGCAAACGGAGAGAACACGTCTTCACTAAAATGCATCATCCCTTTGAGAATTAGCTTACATAATTGGCTCATATAAATTGGTAAGCCGAATGATGGAAGTTGCGCCTGATTATTTTCGAATAGAATTCAATATTCAAATTCGAATGGGTATGAACTAGAATCTAATAATAATATTTGCAGATACTACCATATTTATTTGTGCAATAAAATGGTAATATCTGTTAGCGGATGTATCAGTATTTTACTTACCATATTCATGTCAATGCCATTCGTGTAGGTCCAGGCATGTTGAAAATATTCTTCTAACCTCTGGCGCAGAGGATTTGGAACTTGATGAAAACGTATGAATTCTTTAACCCTTAACATCTGAGTGTGATACCTCGCCGTTCCTGAGTACAGCCTTTGTATGATGGCCGAAACATTACCAAATATACTGGCATACATTAGAGCTGAAAAGATGATTTGAAAAGTTGTCAATTAGCTCAACTGACTTGACACGGAATTTTTACAACATGTCAACGTTGACACGTTGCCACTGAATCAGAAATGTTATAATGTTGCCATTTCAATTTCCACAAATATAAGAAACACCTGACAGCAAATAATACTTAATTTAAGTATTTAAGAAAATAATACTAATTATTTGTTATTAAAGATATTTTTGAATTACGATTTGCAATACAATATGAGTGCAATCATGGATGAAAGAGAGTTGATTCTTTGTTTTACTTACATCCTATCAGCATTACACATATAGAGAAAACTTTTTCCAAATTGGTGGTTGGACAGACGTTGCCAAATCCCACGCTCGTTAAACTACTGAATGTGAAATAGAGCGCCGTTACGTATTTGGCCTTGATGTTGGGTCCGCCCCCGCCATGGCTGCCATTGTAAAATTGATGAGTGGCGTTGGCTAAATGATCCAACCATCCTATTTTCGGATTCAGATGAGGTCTCTCGGCATTACCTATTGCATACCTGAAATCCAAAGCAGAAAAAGAAAGAATTAATCACGATTTGAATTTGAAAAAAGCGATTCCAATACCCAAACTACTTTTATTAGAATCATAAACACGTTGTCCTCTCGACCACTAGACACCTCTTCAGTAATTTAATTGCACGTCAATTGATTTTAGTTAAGTTAAAATTAAATTTAATAAACGGCTTTAAATTCCTAGTTTTCAAAAAAATTATTTTCTCCTTCGGTAGTTTTTTAGTTAATATCCATTTGCAATGTTTGGTAAGACGTGCAAGGGTAATTTGCATTTCTTGTCGAAGCACCCTGCATTGAGATGATGGTTTTCACATATGGTGTTGAGTCTATCGCTAGCACTAAAGATATTTACAAGAAGCCACAAAACAGCTTAATAATTCACTCCATGCATTTACTTTATTGGTAACGTGGCCTGGTTCCCTATTCTCGCGAATGTTTCTCGAAATTTTAATACTCCTGCTACTTTGAAACGATCCCCGAAAATAGCAACACATGTTTGCAATATATTTCTTCATGCAAGTTTATGCATTCTGTTTAGTTTTGCGGTTAAAAACTGTTTAATATTTAACCAGTTCTGTGAAGCGACAAATCGCACACCTCCCTTTCTCTTTGTGCCAGGTTGACTAGGAAAAAGCGCAACCCTTTTCATTTTAGATGTTCCATATTTTTCGGCCACAGACAATAGGGGCACATTATTTAAAAATTGGAATAAATTCGCGTCGCCTTGCATTTGTTTCAGAAATGTGTGTTATAGGTTCGAACCCCTGCTCCCGCCAAGATTGTTTTTATGCCCGTTTTTAAGCCAAGATTTCCGAATTCAAATGAAATTAATTAAAGGAATTAAGGAAAGCTCGGATTATCAGTACTGCGGACACCGATGTCTGCGGCTGATACTCCGAAAGAGGTGACAGACGAACTAGTTCTTCTGCCACGTGACTAACTGAGAAATCTAGAGCACTAGGTTCCACGCAATTCTAGGTTACTGTTTGTTTTTTCAACCGAATATTAGTGTTACTCGGGCATGAATGCGTACGTGTGGAAGACCGGAGTTCGCGGACGCGTTTCGCTATACACAATTGTTCGCAGAAACACTTACCAGATGCAGGCGAGCCAATGAGCAATCAAGGCGAACGTCGCCATCAGGAGTAGAAGCACGGCGGCTCCATACTCGGAGTATCTGTCGATCTTCCTGGCCACTCTCACCAGCCTCAACAGGCGGGCGGTTTTCAGCAGACCAATCAGGGTGGTGGTCTGTCAAGAATATGACAGATCAATCAACAAGCCATTTTCCCCCTGTTTCACATGACATATGGGGGGGGCGGATCAATAGCAGAATATATTTTTTGAATACTACTAAGAGCAATAGTAAAAGTTAAATAGAAGCCGGTGATATAATCATTGCCTGACTGGAAGAATCGCCAACTTGGGTTTGTGTTATTGAATAAGTAGGTGTTCTATCACACTTATTATTCGAATTTTCTAATTCTGTGTAATGTTTTACAAGAAAATCTTCATCGAAACTTAGAATAGCTTTTCTTTATCGTTAGCAAAAAAAAATTGAAATCACATTCGTTTGTCACACCAATTTCGATTCAAATCTGTAGTCAGTCACTTGCGGCAGAGGGAAACAATTTAAAGTTAAAATTAAAAATATTTTTAATTATTCTTTTTATAGTAATATTATTAATGAGTAGATGTAATTATTATTTGTATAAACAAATATTCATTATAATTTTAAATAATCAATTTATAATACTATTTTGATAATTTTAATTATTTAATATGTTTGCTTTTATGTGGAAGAGCGTTGCACAAAGTTAATGACCGATGTAAAGACGATCAGGTTTTAAGAATCGATTAAGTTCCATTTCAAAACCACACAAACAGGTCGAGCACACACTAAAGAACGATACACATGTGACATATCGATAAACTCGATACTTCATATGAAACATTTGACACTTGATCGCCTATTTGGGAAACGTCATTATCGCTCATTCATCAAGTTGATCCAATGGATCATCGTGCCTTCAGCCAGACCCTGCCATCAACCTTGAGTGTTTTATGTGTTTATAGGCGATCCCGCCCCTGCCAACAGCCCACAGTTTCTTTTGTGCGAACGCATATACATGGCTCGTTTTGGCAGAAAACTGATTGTTTACATTTGCTATAGCGAGTGTTTGCGATATATTTTTTGTACGCGTCTCGACGCTATGACGTTGTTCGCCGTCTATTCCATTCACAGCTCCAAGAAACTGCTGTTTTGTTTTGCGGGCGAACCGTATTTCCATGGTGATGGCGCTCAGCCTGTCTGCTTAAAGCTGATGCCATGTCCTTTCATGACCATCTAACTTGATGATGATATTCTTTAAGGCTGGGTGCACACAAATGAAAACAAAAATCGAATCCTATAGACGTCTTTTTCGCGTGAGCGCCATCTAGCGAGCGTATTTACAAAATTTTTCTTCCATTGTCTTTGTCTAAACGATGGGAGAAAAACATCTAATTGCATTGCCTTCAGGTGAAGATAAGTGATCAGGGTGCCCATTTTGGACTCGATCTTCCTCAGTGGAGTTATCTTCCCCCAAGCTGTGATTGGCTGATTTGAGTCATGTGACGGTAACGTGGCTCAAATTAGCCAATCACAGCTTGAGGAAGATAAACTCCACTGAGGAAGATTGAGTCCAAAACGGGTCCCAGCTGCTACACAATAACTATGAAACGGTGAATCTTTTTCCCCCTCGAATTGAGAAACAAGAGGTTTACTAGATTCCGTGTACCAATTCAACTTTTGCTTCCCTCTGTTGGCGCTAAAAACACGTTTAACTTACGTCACATTTTCTTTCAACAGTTTGACATGCCAATATTTGTATTTTCGCTTATAACTCAACAAATCGAGAAACACCACTTTAGCTTTCACCGCTTCATTTACTGGTCCACTGTAATGAAGAGACTCGACCAGACACAAATTTCACTTGGCTCATATATCAATCGAATGAAATTCTGTCGTTGAATTGAACTGAAAGAGCCTTTCATCATGTACTGTTCGGTGTAAAATTCTACCCGCTACACACTTGAGAAAAAAAGGCACAGATGCCTATTTTTGAACTTATTGTCAAAGTTTTGAAAAACAAACTAATTCGAGTTTCATATTTTACTGTGTTTCCTTAACGGATTTGTGCTACGCTATAAAAAAAGAAACAGTTAAAGCATTTGCTTAAAATCGTCTATTTCTAGACACGAATGCAAAGAGTGATTTATTTTTAACAATGCGAAGAACAAAGTGCAGATACTTCCTGCATCTTATCATTGTTTCACACCCAGCGTGCATCTTTGTTGGAAATCTATTTTTGATGCGTTTCTTCCGATTTTTTCTTTCTTTTACCAGTAATATTGGATTCGATCCAAAACAAAAACATCGTTTTCGAAAGGTGAAAGACCTCGCTAACACCAGCGGTTTAAACAATGAAATATAAACCACGTCTAAATTAAACGTTTGTCAGTGTTTTCTCATCTTCAACTCTTTGCCAAACGACTATACCATTGCCCTCATTTAAATATTAGCCGTTAAAAAGTTTTGATAATGGTGTAAGTCGTGATTTTCTCGTATTGAGAAACAAGAGGTTTTGCCGTGCGCCATCATTGGGTTTCGAGTACCAGCCCAACTTTTGTTGAACCTCTGTTGGTGCTACTCTGTATAGAAATATTTTGGCTTACGTCACATTTTTTTTCGATAGTCTTTAAAAAAAATGGACTTATACCACTCTGGATTTCACCGCATTGAAAAATGACTCCATCTAAATTTAGATAAATATATAGATGACAAGACATCCGATAAAATGGTGAAAGAAAAAATTAAGATGGCAAGTCTCTTCCAAGTTCAGAAAGTCCTCCCTTGTACTCTGTATCTAAACACATTGTTGATGGACAATGGAATGATGTCTTACCTCGTCCGTGTCTGACCCGAACAGCAGGAGGTCAAAGGGAATGGCGGCCACCACGTCGATAATGAACCAGCCCTTGAAGTAGTGGACGGCAATCTTGCCCGGGTGGCTGACCACCTCGTCATTGGAGTTGACGTAGGTGGTGCGAAAGTTTATGAGTATGTCAATGATGAACATGACGTCCACCACCAGGTCGATGATGACGATGGGGTCGTCACCGTAGCGCTTGTCCTTCTTGCGCAGGGTCTGATCGGCGTTGAGCAGGAAGGCCGCCACGTACGGCGTGAAGATGGCCGTGTAGATGACCAGCAACAGGATGATCCAGTCCCACACCGCTTTGAAAGGTGAGTAGTGTAGGATGGTCCACCTGTGAATACTGGGATTCTGGAGTTTGTAGTCTGGCAGGACGTCCGCGCCAAGCGATAACACCTACACAAAACACGAGAACACACAAAGAGAGAGAGAAAGAAAACCGGATATTAGTTTATTTTTGTTGCGTCGCTGACCAGTGACTTACTTTCCAAAAATTTTCAATGTGAAATTGGAAAACGGTTAGTCGAAAAGTGAAGATGTTACGGAGAAGTCTCTTGTGTCTTGCGTGGCTCGTTTTTCGTTAATGAAAGTTTTATGAATAATGCCACTTAAACAAATTGTTATAAACAATCGAATCGTTGAAATTAACCTATTATGTCAAATTTATGTAATTTACTGGAGTATGTACTTTGTGTGTGAGGTTTTGCTTATTGGTGTTTCCTCATAATCTTCTTTCACGTATTGCTTTAAAATCGAGATTGAAAATATATTCTCAATCTCGATGGATGATTGAATCACTTTTTACACATACGCAAATACTCGAGTACTGAGTATTTGATCCTACACACTTGCTTATCATGAATCATTTCCTGCTTAAATCTCAACCGAAGGGCGCACAATTAATTGTCCTATTTCTTCCAGATATCATTCACTGTATTTGATACATGTCCTGGCAACTATCGAATGTCTCAGCATGATTGTACAAGTACTTGCACTTTGTATTTTCTTTTCCGTGTCAAACAGTTTTTCTATCTTTTAAAAGGTTTTTTTAAATTATTGTATTTTTTTGCAAATGACAGTTATTTTATAATTACAATGTGGTTACACTGTAGTTTAAAAAATAAACAACGGAATCGTCAAGCGCGTGTAAACGACCGACAGAGGGCGTCTTCCTCCGAAAACAAAATGACCGTCGTTTAACCTACCGTGGTAGTGGCGCCATCGCCGCTATTTTCAATTTCGATTCGTGAGGAGTCGCCTCCAGACTTGACCGACTGAGCCACACTGGACGGACGCACTCTGTGGCGCCAACCCTTGATGTGTTGCACCACACGAAACATGGTTTTTCGATCGGATATCGGGATTCGTAAATGGATATATCGGGGAGGCCGCGATTCCAGTTAATCGAATCATCCGTCGGACGCCACACCCGACGCGCTAGATCGAGTCGCCGACGCCAAATTCTTGATATTTGCACATTTACTTAGCGGATACTGAAAGACGGTAGACGTCGGAGAAGGTCTGACAAATTCGACTAGCAGATCGACCATGTCACAAATCGATTCGCTAGTCAAAGTTTCTCGCACTGCCAAAAACTTGAAATGCCACCCAGAAAGTGGGGCCAAGATCTTGTCGCCATTGAATGCCACATCTATTTTCTAATGCTGTTCGATTTTGTGAAATTCGTCACATTCGACGGTTATGGGTTTGGCATACAGAGCGAACCCGTACAGAGCGAAATGGAAATTATTGTCAAAACTTTCTGGAACTTGACGATGTCCCTCTGAGAATAGTTCCTCCTCCAGAGAGACTCGGGCAACGCGCGCGCAAATCAAATTGACAATCGCGAGTAAGGAATACGCCGTCTTCATGAACCCTCTGTCTTCATTTTGATGCACGTAATATTTTACGTTGCCCTGTCCAATTTCCGTTTCACGCTCCAGACGATGACCACCACAACTACAGTAAGCGCATCAACGAGGATAGCAGTTCGGGTTTTAAAAAAAACTCTGCACGTCATGTCAGCAAAAGGTCATCGAGATACGTTGGATCAAACTTAGTGTCCGAGTAAGTCCACGTACTGGGTCATTAGTTTTGCCGAGGGAGCAACAATGCGTTCCTCCTTAATTCTGGATGCTCCATCTGTAAGATGCCGGCGTCATTGGGGCGAGAGCGACGATCACTGAGATCTTTGGACGAGAGAAAATGAGAGATTTTTTTTCTTCTACTACTTTTGCATCCCCGGTGCACCACTGACAGTTGCGCACGCTCCTGCGTCTCCCGTTAGTAGGCGTTTCTCAGAAACTCTTCTGTGGCAGAGACATCTTTGTGCATTTAGTGAGCCGTCGGTTTTAATGTATTTTGGTGGCTCGATCGTGTGATGCCCTTTTGAGCCCAAAGGACGATTACGACTTAATCCGCCATTAGCGATGGTTTAGCCAGAACAATGAATTGATCTTTGCGTCTGTGTTGCATCGCTCGCTTTCGACATGGAAGTTGTTATTTAAGCCGATTTATCACTTTCCCCAGTCCCGAATAGCCTTCGAAATGCGACATTCACTTAAATTAGTGCCTAAGCACCATGAGGGGTACAGAACGCCTGTAGTGCGGTTGACTACAGTTGATTGGAACAAAAAAAAGGTGTGAATATCTCAATTGATTTCTTTCATAAATTAAAGAAATTTCAATTGTATTAAGGCGGTAAAAGCTACTAGTAAAGTGTAACTAGATTTTAAAAAATAATCATGGGCAAAAATGCAATCTTGGAATGTCAAACTATCGATCGTAAATGTTACGTACAAAGTCAAAGCTTTTGTATAGCGCAGCAAAAGTTGAAAACGTCTAATAAAAACTTCTTGTTCAAGATTCACCGCTTCATTTAATACATAATCAACTAGATTTTTTACTCATAATTATAAGAAAACAACATTCCCGTGATTGTAATAAATTCAGATATGATAAACCTTGAAATTTTCTTGCTATTATGTTTGCAATATCGTATATCAGATCGTACAAGTTAATTGTAATATTGTTGATAGCTACTGTATCTGAATTGAAGTGTATCACGAAGAAATTCGACGTAAGAAGACATACAAGTATTTCTGTTGCAGTGTATATTGGATTTCTATCAGAGTTGTCTCTATTCAATCAATTTCAAATATTGACGTCAAAATGTCATTTCTTCTATCTTCTATATACTCGTAAATCACGGAAGCCCCGATATGAGTTTTGGCCATCATTTTTGTTGATAGCTATCGACAAGTAGTCCAATAAAAATTTATTTGTGGTGAAATGAGCACGTCAAACGTTATTGACTCACTGACATTTTCGACCAATTTCTCTGGATCAGATGTGAGCAAGACGGATGTTCACCAATAATGTTCCCATCAATAACAAATAAATTGAACTAGGACAAAATACAGGCTATCAAATACGTTGATCAAATTGCATTTTTCTGATGTCAACTGAAATTAATTATTTATTAAAGTAATCTGTAATTGATTTTGAAATCATTGCTGGTAAATTGCAATATGTCGTTTTCGGATCGAATGTATCTCACGAAAATTGTTTTCGTTTCAGTGTTCCTTCCATCAGAACATGCTTAGAGTCAACGAAACCTTCTAAAAAGCTATTAGGTAAAAACCCTCCCGAGTATATCCCAACACTGACAGCAGACATATCCCCTTTCCCCACCAACAAAGGGTCTCCGCGGGTGTGTACTGTGTACTAGTCAGTATTGACGAACGCGGCTGACCTCGCTCTCTACCAGAGCCCATGTACACGATCTGGATCTTTGGCCCCACCACCACCACCACCACCACCACCACACATACACATACAGCACCCCGTAGGGTATCTGTTGGCAACGACATCGCGCCGATCTAGCTTCAACTCAACAACACTCGTTCCTCCGGACGATCAATATTTTTACGTGCATGTGTTTGGGATCTCGGGCCGAAGAGGTGGATGGATAGATGACCCATGTGGTTTTGCTGAGGCCATCATGACGGAATCTCTCCTTCAAACGGCTATAGGCGTGGCTGTTTCTGGCTTGCTTCCAAACTCGATATGAAAACAAGATTGCACGCTAAACTACAAGTAAAACAGAATGTGGAATGTAATCGAATCCCTGATTCGATTATTAACAACCCTGCGCACAATCTGGATATCAAATCCATCGCTGGTTTCATGTATCACGATAAGTGCAGCAACAGAATAAATGGTAAGAAGTTGGTTACGGGACAACAGCAATCGAGAAACGAGTGGTATTGACAACACGACACAATAATTTAATCGCGAATTTTTGGTTTGCTATATTATTTTAATTTAACTCGATTAACAGGATATCATGTCTTTACTTATGATTTATGTGCTCCTGTGGAACAGCTCGCTTGTGATGGGAATAGATGGAATCTTATCTTCATCGTCTCTCCACTGGAATTTCAGTGGTTTATCGTTTCTACTTCATGTCGATCTCTTTGTTTGTGAACGTTAAAGGGAGCTACTGGGTAAACCGAGGAAGCGGAAGATTGTGCCGATGGCAAGGAACTGTGAAGTGCATTTGGCCTCGCTCGGTCTATTAACCTCGTGTCGAACAAATGGACGGAGTTGGCATTTGGCGAATCAGAAATAGGGTTAAAACAATCGGATTACTTATTTTGTTGTTGGTCATGTGTTATGCTCGCATATTGGATTTTTTACTTCTCCTTTTTAACACGGTGTTTTATTTTTTCAACTGATTTCTTTTGCGTATGAGTACCTTTGTCCTTGTAGAAGTTGTAGTGGACACCGATAAAGCCTAAGAAAACTTCCAAGCCGGAGTAGGTCTACCAACTATTGCCAATAATATTTTGTTAAATCCAATTTCTAACATACTTCATGGGGCTTTGAAGCGTGACACTTAGCAAACATATTTATAGATTTTTTTAAAGCATACTCTGTACTATATTTGTTACAAAATAGATAAATGTGTTATCGGTTACAGAATCCAGTTACTGAATTTCAGATCCAATTGGCAATGTCAGTGTTCTCACAAGGTGTACGCCTAAAAGGCACACGTTACGACTTATGACTACATGTGCGTTCTATTTATGAAAACCAGGGAAACATCTGCTAAGATGTTGGCAGGTTTTTCCACCCTTTCTCCCTCGAGTAAAAAACATACAACCCCAACCTTTTTCATTATTGGTTGCTCAGTTTTCTGTAAATATTTTTCTTTGGCGTCGAAAGAGGTCAAATTCAGATGCTAAGATTGCAGATGCAGGCGGAAAAAGAATAGATAAAATGCTACAAATAATGTTTTGCTTCACTGACTGAGGTTAGCCATTAATTACCTACTAGATATGAGTCTGTTCGAGAAACAGGGAGCCACATGAGTTCTCTATTTCAATGTCGCCCACATGTAGTTTACATAAGAAAACTCGCCTCAATTAGAAAAATTGAATCGAGTTCCAGGCGACGTTATTTCAATAGAAATTTTATGCCGCCAGAAAAGTCAAATACAGTTTCGCGAAAACTTGTATTCGCAAATTATAATCAAATGGGAAGACTCTAAACTGCAAAGTAATATTCAAACAAAATATATATATACTGTATATATGGATTCAAGCCATAATTGCACTGAAAAAGATAACATTTTCATATTAAGACGCTCATCTCCAATTAAAAAGGAGAGTCCTTTCTTATATTCTGGTATCATCATAAAATTGTAATTTCAAGATGCGGAATAAGATTGTACCAAAACCTCAAAAAGCTGGTTTTAGGCTTAGATGGCGATGCAACTCACAATGATGAAGTTTTTTTTTTCGCTTTTCTTTGCTACCTTAACTACATCCACACATAAATGTGTACCCGGTAAAGGTATCTTAAATGAATGAGGGATTAGAGCTAAACGAAAATGCTGCGGCTATCAGCAAGCTCTTGAAAGTGAGACAAACGGCCGTCAGTCAACAAGCAGTTTACATAATAAATGAACCGACATGAGATGCGGTTTGCCAGATAATCGTGTACAGATGAGAGCGGGTTGGCTTTTCACATGATAGGAGGGTCGGAAACAAACAACGGTTAACCCCCGATAAGCCATATCGTCTTGGACCTCTCTCTCTCTGCCCGCAAAACGTAATGGGAGTGTCGCTGGGAGAGTGAGTGGCCTCGCATGATCACCGGTACTTCTATTGTGGTTGTCACGTCAAATTGACATTAACATGTGCTTACAATCCGCTTGTCTATTAGATACTGAGTGAGGGTTCCCGATACTGACGGAGAATGAAAACGGAACTTGGTGGACAGGGTGAGAGAATCCACTAGAAACCGCATAAATCACAGCTTCACTCAATGGAAATGGTCATTTTCGGGAGGCAATTTGAATATCATCATTAGGAAATTCAATATTTCCCTTAAGTTCACTTTATCCTGCTAATAAGTTCACTCTTTGAGGGTGACCATGATTGTGGGTTCGAATCCAACCCAACAGAGATAAAAATGAACTGCAGGTTAGAGGAAAAGTGTCTTTGAGATATAACTCAAAAGTGTCATTTAGAACAATCACTTTATAAAAATCTCGAAGTATTTAGATTCCCTGACAATTGTGATCACATACGTTTATCATATTCGAGTAGGCTTACAAGAAACTGTAAAATGGAGATTTGTCTCTTGTCGATGTTTTGGACTAATTTCGCAGAATTTCATTGAAAAATGAAAAATGGCGGCAAACCTACCTGTTGACTAACCTGGAATAAGGCGATGTTGGTAGGAGAGAACGGGACAGAAATAGCCAAAATTAACAATTAAAAAAGTGAAGTCAATTGTTGGTAATTGAAATCGAGCCATGCGTGCGTGCACCAAATTTATTATATGCTTGCGTAAATAAATGTATTTTCAAAAAAATAAGTGATGCCCACATTACAGCGTGTATTGATCGGGATTTCATTAATATGCTTCAAATGCCAAAAATGAAAAGGTGTCCAGCAAAATAATTTGCATTTTAAATCATTAGCGGAATAATCCGTGCATCAAAACTCTACTGATTTTTACAAAGTTGTTAAAACATGCTCATTTCGTTTGTAACAATAATTTTGACAATCGGAAATGGTGAGATTCGCAAGAATTTATCGTGTGTTCAAATTGAAATGAAATGTGTTGTGCAGACAAAAATCGCAGGTGAGTGAAGTGGTGCAAATTGCCTGGGAAGTTTTGTTGAGAGTGTGAAATGCAATTTGTTGTGAAATTAAAAAAGCGACTGCGATTTGAGGTTCAAATTAACATTAACTCAAAACTCTGATCTGATAACAATTTCAATTTGTCAACAGTAACTTGAGTTGTTCAGTTGAAATAATCAAAGAACATAAAATTAAGAACATGCTAAAATATTAAAAAGAATGTACCGAAATATTTAAGAAAAAAAATCAAAAACGTTTTAAGTGAAAAATATTTAACAATGTCAAAAATGAAAAGAATATCATTCGAAATAAAATACCCTGAAAAAAGTATATCTAAGGAACCCAATACTTTGTAGTGTTTGTAATTTAACTTAAAAGAAAAGTCGGTAAAAGTTGAAGTTTAAAGTTAAATGTTGATGAACTAGATTTATCTAAAATTAAAAAAAGATCGATAAACTTCCAGAAGAATTTTAATGTATCAACGTTAACAATTTAGAGATACGAATACACATATGATTTCTATATACGATTAGGACTAGTTCGGTAACGATTGTATTTATTTTGTATGTGTGCTGAAGTGCCACGACTCGATCCTAGAGCATAATCTATGTCATCTTGAACCAATTGTTGACTTTGTGCGATGTGGCAATCAGGGTTACGTGTTGGCGTAGGTGCCTTTCAACAGCTCACTATTAATAATGTGCGCAAAAATCGGGTGCTTGATGCGCCCCCAAGCAACGGTTAATCAAACGAAGTGCCCCCACCAGAGCGACCGGTTATACAATTTAGCTAATTACGTAGACGGGTGGGTGTCTTTGGGGACAGAAAGGATTAGCCACGGTGCCGAAAAACAAAGGATCGGAGGAGGGGGGAGGCTGGCCTAGGTGTAATAGAAATCTATGCGCGACCACGTTTGTGTTTAATTAGCTGGAGGCGGCAAGTGCGATCTAGAAAAGTGATTACCCCCCGCTGATCGTTAGTGTGACGCTCTATTTACAGAACAGACGCGTTTTTGTTTAACGTCATTCAGTGGCCAAAGGGTGGTTTCTAGGCTCGGGGACACACTAGCACGTACACTAAAAATTAGGACGCCTTCGTTTGTGACAAAACTTGAGTTGTAGCGTTGTAAACTATTCGGAGCTATTTCTGGCTTTTTCTGCGGGCATAAATTTAAAAGAGATGCTTATCGGAAGATATCTTATACGATTCGTATATCGTGATGATAAGTGTCATCAAAAATAATTTTGGATGGGATCTTAAATACTAGTCGTAAATTCAAAATTAATAGCACTAAAAATTATTACCTGTCTGTAGAATTATTTTCATAAAATGATGCGACTTTTGATATTATTTTTGTTAATTTCATATTTGACTTGTGAAAAATGACATTATATTTTTTCATTACTCTTATACCTTTTTTTTAAAAAAAATAGAAATCTTAAAAATGAAATCAATCCGGAAAGAAACTATGTGCTTCCATGTAAAATGAAACGCCGTTTTCTCACATTGCACAATACGGTTGAGTTCCATTAATCTGAAACTCGCTCGAGATTCCGTCAATGGAGATTCACCATTGTGACGACATCGAAATGTCATCTGATAACATCTTGGGACCAGTGCCAGCTACCGCACGACGACAAAGAAGCAAATAAAAAATCACCCTACCTAATTCGATCAACTGTCTCTGCTTAATTAATACGCAATCACTGCATCAGTGCTTTTGCTTGTAGATGCGTGATGGCACGATGTAAGTTTAATCTATTTTTGCTTCGTACATTTAAGTATGGCGATGTACTGAAGTATAGGGTGTACTGCAGTTGCAGCGACTGTGTTCGATAAAACGTTGTTCGATCTGTACGCAATGTGTAGACATTCGGGTCTATGCTCTTTAAAATCGTTATTCACTCTGCAATTGACTCCACGTCTTTTTTCCATTCTCATTATTCCCACTGCATCACTTACAGATTAATGGAACTCGCTCGAGATTCGCAGAAAACGAACCGAGTCACATCGGTGTGAATATTGATTAGCTGATTTGCATACTCGAGCGTATTGCGAGACGCTGATTGTGTTTCCCTATTTTCTGGTCCAGGAGTTGCACACGCAAAACCGCACGCAGGGTAATGAAATTAGGTCCGGGCCGGGATTTGAACCAGACCTGCAAAACGCAACTCCAATTCTGCTTCGAACTTGATTCGTTAAAAAAATATCCACCAAATTATCCGGTGGTCAAAAATTGAATTACCTTCCGCCGCTGTTTATCTCCAACTGTCTACAGACTGGAAAGTGCTGAAGGTAGATTTAATCGATTTCCTGATGCCATGGTTATGGTTTATGTTGACAAACATTTCGCTCTCACTCTTTTATATTACGCTACTTCCTGTTTATTTGATTTCAAAGTGCTGGTCATTGTAGGACAACCCCATTGTTTCACCGAGGTTTCATTAGTTTTAATTAAACGCCATGAGTTTGCAAGTGACGTCCACCAGATGTTTTCCCTTCCGGGACTTTTTCGAGTTAACCACAGTCATGTTCGTGGCAATCTGGCCAATTCATAGTCATCTATATTCGACCTCGAGGGCAGTATGAATACGGAAGCCATAAGGTCGTCGGCAAAATTGCTATATATTCCTTCGTGACGTGGTCATATTTGAGCGACTGCATACATGTACAGCTATGTACATGTATACACACCGATACAGCCATGGAATATGATGGAACGAGCCATATACCGGGACTATCGACTTTTTTTTTAAAGGCCGGTGCGTCTTGACATGTGTATGTGCCTATTCGTGGTAGAAGGAGGGTGAGACTCTTCAAAGAGATGACATCGCCAGCCTGTATTCAATGTGACAAAGCTCATCTCCAATAGTAGCCTAGGGCAGCGAATAAAGCCAATAATCGGAAGACACTTGGAGTGACTTTCGCTAACGATTGACTCTCCGGCGATGCTGGTGTGCGATCGCGGTTGTTCCCGTTCCCGGACAGGAATCGTCAATTCGATTTCCGTTTCTTCCGCAACGGAACAATCAGAAAATTGTACATAATCTGAATATTGCTTTTTTTGTAATACCCGGAAACAGAATTACAGAAACTGAAACGGGTGAAAAGCGCCTATTGACGTAATCGAAATCACAAAGATTCTGATTTGGCTTAATTATCATTTTCTTATCTCGAGCGTCATCTTGTATGCATTGCTTCAAACACGTAGGATATTTTCTTGAACTTAGGATATAGTCAAAACTCGTAGTAGTAGCCATTGGCTTTATCAGAAGTCGGTCAACATTGGTGGCTATAAATTTCCACGAATAGATGGACTGACTTCGAACAAGTAAAAGACCACCTGGCGGCAATTAACGAGTCTGTAGCTGACTTGAAATGAAATTAATTTAAATACAGCCTTCGCATTTAATCCTTTTTCCGTGTAGCAATATTAACGAGTGCAAGAATTCTTAACCGGAAGAGGTTATAATTCTACTGTAAGTCTAGATTTCCCAAATTTCCTATGCCGATGTAATCCTAAGTTTCCTGTGCCGTACTTCCTTATAACTGATGAGCCGAGTTAAGAATCTGTGATTTGTGTAAATTTTATAATTTTTTACACGTAACACGTTCATGATCGAATTGCGGAAGCTTTCCTGGGTTCGATTATTATTTTTCTTCGTCTTGCCTGAACGCTAGAAATTTGGCGTAATACACCAAATGATGTAGGAAAGCCAACATAAATTATAGCTGGCACATCACTGCCTTATAAAAATCGAAATATCGATTCTGTACGCTCGCCCTGTTTGTGGCAGACCCTGCATACGTTCGTACCACGTAGCAAATTGATTTACCCTAGTTCTATTTTTTTACTCGGTTTTTACATGATCGCTGCATGCCTTCCCTACCAACACGGCGATTATAGGGGCAGAAAAGACTTTTTATATTTTACCTTAAAAGTTAGATATGAAATAGTGGTTCACAGGAAATAACGTACTGTAATGGGTTTTGTCCTATTTTTATGTTATTTCAGTGTATACTATACCTAGGCATAAATAGCTATAACAACCGAAAACCTGGCACATAAATAGAGCATGTTGACGTCGCCATTATTTTTTGCGAAGATAAAAATAATCTAAACGCTCAGCTACTGAATTTTTACGAAAATGGATGTATTGCATAATCATAATGAAATATTGCGATGTAAAAATCACATTTATGTATTGCTCATGAAATGTTCTACTGATAATCTTATAGAACTCATGTTTCAAACGTATGACATTATTGTCTTTAAATTTGCATTTTCGGTTATAAGTTGTTGGAACGTATTTTCAAAACGCGTCAGGAATTCTGTTTCTGCTCATGGCGCTTTGAAGAAAGCTGCACATTCGCGTAAAAGGAATATTAATTGCGAAATCCTTCGACGTCGGTTTCTAAGAAACGGAACTTTGGAAGTAATGCTGCGTTTTCCTGGAGGCGACTCAACCCTCTGGCATATCCTTTGTTTTCTATCATCAACATGCATCCTGTTTTTCGCCTTATCTACGCTCGTAATGGCTTCTATATACAGTGCCGAGAAATACGTGAGCTGCGTGCGCTTCATAAGATAATTATTCCATTGTAGAGAATACCCCCAACTAAACACGAACATTGCTCGCGTTCTCCAGCTTCACTCAGACGCGCATTTCGAATTTGCATATCGGAGATAAAGTGCCGGTTATAGGAATGACAAGAATTCATATCCGAATGTCAGGTTTCATTACGTAATTTGAGATAACCAACAAACTAGCACATTTTACTATACTAATACGAGTATCACTATTTGAAACATGAATCGCAGCTGATTTCTCTGAATTACATGTGCAGGTACAGCAAAATTCATTCAAACGACTCATCATCGTATAATCTTTTAAAATCTTTTAAAATTGTTAATGATACCGAAAACTCAATTATGACGGACCAAACAAGGCAAAATATTAATAAAGTGGAATGACACCGCGTAAATTAATTATAAATTAAAAGATGAATCTCTGGACGAGATTAGCAAAATGCTGAGGTGATGAGGGCGACGATCATATAAAAATAATTATGAAAAAATGAAATTTAACATACATTTAATTGAAAATTTACATAAGCGAACTCCAAATATTAACAGCAATTACAAACTTATAAAAAAGATATATAAATTATGACGATTACTGTATTAATAGATTACAGACATGAAATTTCCAATAATGTAAAAGAAGCGTTGGTTAATACAATACAGTTACATGGATGTAGTGGTGACTGCGCCATATATTTCGAAAAATAATACAAAAATTACATTTTGTCCAATTACAATCGAAATTACAAGTTTGTCATTACTGTTAATATTTGGAGTTCGCTGATATAAACACTCAATTGAATTTATGTTATATTTCATTTTTTCATAATTATATTTATATCGTTGCCATCGTCACCGCAGCTTTTGCTAAACTCGTTTAAAGATTCATCCTTTAATTAGCAAGCGCACCTCAATATTGCACACTTAACATACCTTACGTCTTTCGTCTCCCTCACTTTACTTTGTTAAGAGACCTTACTCGTAAATTGATTTTTAAGCGAACGTTTAAAGACCATATCAATTATTTAGTTAACTTTTTAAAAATGGGGGATACAATATTTTATCACAGTAGCAACAGTACTGTAAGGGAATTACAGAAAAGTACTGATACAAATAACTAGTGTAAACGTGACAAACAATTACAGTTTCTTGCAAATTCCTGATTCTGGTAAACTACCCCAAGTGCTAACTTTTAAAACGAAGCATTTGTCCTTTGATTGTGCAGGAAATTTTAAACAGTGTAAGTCAGCGTAACCAGTGTTTAGTTAAACAATTGTCTTTTCCGAAAAAAAATAATTGTGTGTCAGAAATAGTGCTCTTCAGGTCATGCGTGTTGTTTGTTGGTGTTTTTATTTTGGATGCATTTACTGGCAGGAGGAGAAATGGGGCAAGATATGGTAGTGGTGGTGGTGGTGGTGGTGGTGCAAAGGTTGGATCACTCACTTGGGTGGCCGTGCCCTTCCGTCCGAGCAGTCCGGACGTCGGCGCCTGGGGAGGTGTACTGGCCACCAGCCCGTAGCCATCGCAGTGCAATCCGCCGACGATGGTGGTAGTACCATTGTCCTCAAGGGGGATCTGCCGGTAGCCGCCGTAGGACTGCGAGCGCCAGGACATTTGTCCGTCGGCGTTGGGAGTCGCCGGCGACGGCAGGGAAAAAGCGTGGCGTGCCGTACTCGGCGTCGCCAGTTGCCCGTTGTTGCCATCCAGAAACGCGAACTCGTACGTGTAGTTCTCCTCGTCTTCTCCGTCCTTCTCCGAGGCCGGAGAATGGCGATTGATATCCAACGCATGAGACATTTAGAACTCGAAACACACATCGAGATCGGATCCTGTTCTACACGGCGGCCGGCTCGGCGCGATTTGTCCCTCCGACAAAAATATTTTTATTTTGTGGTCACCCAATCAGAGTTGAAGAGATTTGGAATTCGGGATGGGGTCGTGGTCCGGTTAGCACGCACCGAAGGTTCTCCGTTCGCCGCTCTCGCGATTCCATTCTTCCGAGGAGGAGCCAGCTACTATGGCTGACGCCTGAAAGAATTTTCCCGGTCGCTGTGTGCGTGTTGTTGTGGTGCGACGATCCGCCGCTGCGCGTTCGTAGGCGATATCGATTTTTGGGACGCCATTTTCACACTTGCTGCTCGAAAACTATTTGTTGTTCAAATAAATATATCGATGGAGAGAAGGAGAGAGGGAGGCCGACCCAGTTTCTAATGCAATAGTTCGATTTCATTCGTCGAACCGGACAAATCTCTCATTCCTATTCCGAGCACGGAGTTTCATTAGTCGGGACATAAACGGCGACACACTCGATCCAGCATTTTCTCCTTTGCCACTTAATTCGTGGGATGGCTTCGTTGCGAAGCGGAAGTTTCACTGCGAATCCATCTTGCTGGTTTCTTGTCGTTCGTTTTCCGCTAGACACCGCCTAGCAGTAGACGAAAACGGAGCTGGGCAACAAAATGGCCGCCAAATTTGTTTTATTTGGACAGAAATTTTAAAATAAATATAACATTCTGCGTACGGTTGTACCCCAACCCCAATGTACAAGAATAACAACTGTCGAAAAGGTAATTCTATATTATTTTAGAGCAAATGTTTTCAATTATCCAGTACTGGACAATTTTGAAGCGTTCAGGTTATCCACGCGAAGGTTCCTGGTTCGATTCCTGACGCGGTAGCGCTGGATTAAAAAAGATTAACCTTTTTTTACGATTTCTTTACAGGTGTAGAATATCATTGAGACTGAAGCGCAATCCAAAAATAAACAGTAATCCCATTCAAGTCGTTGTGTAATCCATAGCGAGACTATACAACATCTTAAATCCAGTTTCTTCCTTGACACTGTCTCGGCACTCAATATTTTCTCTTCTCGTGTCTCCCGTAAACATTATGGAATTTAGGTCACCGGTACCAAGTTCGACAGGAGGCAAAAAGGTGTTCTGGCTGAGAGTGGATCCTTTTTCTCATCTGCCACACACTCACTCACTCACACCTCCTACTCCTCCGACTTTCGATCACCCCTTTTTACTTTCTCATTATCTCGGTCCGTTCTCCGAACGTCATTTGTCACAGACGTCGTCATCAGTTACTCGAGCCGCTATTGTCGCGCTGACTGACAAAAACGTTTTAACGAGAGCATGCCATGCATTGGGCTCGCACCGTACTGGGCTCGTCCTAATATTTGGCACACGTATCAAAGTGTGTGTGTGTGGAGGAGGTGGGTGGGGAAGGGGAAGGGGAAGGGGTTGGAGTGGGACAAGCGCCCGTCATGCTGCTGGGGGCCTATTAGCGACGGTATCCGTTCGCCGACGCCGCCATTGTTATTGGGTGGGCGGATTTTTTCAGCGTGACAGCACTGCCAAATTGTCTTTTCTCACACTTGCCTTGATACTCTACCTGTGCTACCAAATTATATATTCGGCGAAGAAATACCATCAAATATAATGCATGCTTACCTTCTAGATATATCATTTCTTTCAGAAATATATTCGCAAAACAGAAGCACGTCTCATCCAGACTGAACATAAAACAGCTCTTTTGTCAATCAATCAATCGACTATTCGTTATAGTCCCAATAAATGTTTTATGGTGTAATGTCCTTCTTGAGATGTTCAACTGGTAATTTAACTGTTATTTAGCTATCTACAACTACTAGTATAAAACAAAGTTAGTGATTCTTTTATGTTCTTAGATATTTCTCTCCAACAGCATAACACATCATCATGTGACATTTCTGGTATTTGTGTTGTTGCGTTTAGATATGAATTTAATTTGATCAATATAAAATAAATAAATGTATATGAAAGAGTTGATAAATGCCGTGACGAGTTACGATTGTGAGCATGATGTGGTCACATGGTACATGAGTGGGGTGATGACATTTGCAAGCATATGTCCTCATCTACTGGTATTTAGGAGGAATGAGAGGCAGCAGATTTAAATGAGATTGTAGCTGGGATTGGGATTTGTATTTACCTAGTTTAATTCCGGGTTCATTGCATTATTTATTTTTTTCCAATCAACTGTGGTAAACCGCACCACAGGCGTTCTGTACCCCTCATGGTGCTTATGCGAGGGTCACGACCAGAACCCCGGGATCGAAATTTTATTCGAGAGCCCGCGCCGGGAATCGATCTCGGGACTGCCGAGCCACAGTCATCAACTGGGCTACGACGAGTCGTACAATTAATGAAATGTTGACAAATGATTCTGCGCCGATGGGGATCGCAACATCCGCCATAGCAGATTCCGGGCTTCATAGTAAGGTTTTAATACGCTCGAAGTATCCTTCCTTATCGACACTTTAAAATTAATCGATTAGCATGAATGAGATAAATCATTCGTATAGAACTACGTTCGTCGAGTTCCAATTATATATCGACGGTTATAGCAAACATTGTCAGTATCTTGGCACACCATCTTGGGTGTTCCAAAGTTGCATTAAACAGCTGACACCCACAACACCGCTTTCAAAAATTGCGTCTCGGAACATGGCAACACGGAGCACTAGTTTTTGAAAAGCCGCTAAGTGTTTCAATGCACGCCCAGCGGGTGTGGTGGAGGTCGGGCGCCATCGCTAAATATAGACTTATATTTTTGGCCGCCAACTTAACGCCAACGGATAGATCTTTACATGTATTGCGAATAAAATACGCATACACATCGACGAGCGCTCACGTCTCATTGATGTCTGAATGCGAGTTTGTACGGCGGCGTCAGGTTCAGTAGTTTACGACTAAATTTATGATATTCAAATTGCTGCCACTCAATACAATGTACCTCATTGTTCATAATGATGTATGTTGCTGAACCGCAAGTGGTATGTTAGATATTCTGCCATTCATACGCCTGAATGAATGCTGGTTGATGCAGTCCGAATCAGGTTTTGGTATCAGGACTGCACCGAAGGAAGTAGAATTCGAATTTTGCGGATTTATCGAAATTCTGTTTTGTGTCTCGTGTTTATATAAAACATGAGTTTACGTTCTTTATATTACTGTATTTGTAAATTTGGTTGCGCGAAATCCATTGCATGGCTTCCCTGCATTGCTCATTTTCCTTCCAAGAAGCTCCCCCTATGATGAAGCTTTTCCGCCAAGCACTTTCTTTACTGGTGGTGGTGTTCGATTTTATATATAAAAATAGACAGAATGTATTTGAAATCACCGACTGTTTCAATATTTTCTTAAAAGCCTGTTGACTTAAGAAATAAAGATTGACTTTTATAAAATAAGATGTCGCGCAAATGAAATGAAATGTTAGGTTTCTTCCTCAGGTTTCCTCCTCCATTATCGGTATTTCATTTACTGGAAATAAAACACAGCACAGAAACTTGTCGACCTAATGGAGTGTGGCAGATGTTATTTAATGTTTGTAGTAACTCAAAAAGAACAACGATAATAAAATATGATACAAGATACAGAGAGCCAATAAGAGGAAACGTGTGATGTCGTTGTCCGTAATCTCCGGCTCAATTCCCGGCTCAGACCACCGGAACCTTTCGATCGTCAGAAATTCCAACCTGAACTTTCCTTCAGAATAAAAGTCAAGATCCCTGACCTAGTTCTTAAGCTTAGGCTAGGCCAAATTTTCAGGTCACTTTCAGATTCGCTCTACATGCCCTTTTAACAAACAAATCAGGAAAGAAACCTCGAGCATGTTCGATGGGCGAACCCAATTCTGGCTCTAACCAACGGACGCTCTACCCACTAAATATATTGAAATACATTGAAATACTGCTTTGATACATTCAATCAAAATATTGAATATAATAGAATAAAAAATAATAATCTGGCAATTAGGAATCATAATATTTGACCACTGGGTAGGTGATACCGCTGACAGCTGCGCCTCACATCCGAATCGCCGCCCTTACATAACTTGAGATAAATTTAATGAGCGACACCGTTGGCTCTATAATTATATGAGAATTAATCAATTTATTAATTTATTTGACTCGTCCAAATGGGACATTGTTATTGAGTAGGTCCCCAGCTCTCGTCAGACGTCACCCAACATGGAATAGCAGGGCCCGAATTAACGCATCCTATAATCAACAGTCTGCCGCGCGCCATTGAACCGGGCCACCGCTTGATCCAAACGGCGCTGCACTCAAAGGCGTCATCATCAATATTAATGTGTGTGTGTGTGTGTGTGCACCTATTTCGAATTCGTAATTGTCTAATGAGTGACTGGTCGATTATTTTTGCCCGCAAAACGTAAGCGACACAACCCGACCCCAATTCCTTCTCTGCTTGGCAGTTGTGTGTGGATTCAGTACCGGCAATTAAGTATTGGACCCGGTGTGCAACTAACTGTTGGAGCTGGACAAACATCGATCAGCAACTGTATTTATTATATATATATAAATATACAAGAATGTCGTGGCAGGCCACACTAAACCGAATTTATGTTAAACGATAAATGATGATGATGAGGATGATAATCTTGAGCGCAATACATAGTCAACTGTTGGACATAATCTAATTAATCTTATATAGAAAATTTGAAATTGAGCTATAAACAAACATAATAATAACATACATACAATAAAGTGAGACACTTTTTGTACGTTATTGTCATTTCAGGGAAATATGTCAAAAGGTGTTCCAATAATCGATTATTTAATATACTGAAATGAAACAAGATTTATTTATTCATTGATTGGTTTATTTTCCATGGACATTTGTGAAATGTAAATTACATGTACATACCGTAAACACTCACGGTTTTTTGATCGGTAACTTAATATTATTGACTGTGCCTAAATATTTCGGTTTGACCATTCTGAAATTTCATGTAATTCAACTGTCTCTTACGAAAGCGGCAATAATCATTGTTGATAACTGTTATAGCTGTACCGAATGGGAAATCAAATATTAATTGTTAACCAGGCGGGGGTGTCAATTCATTTCATGTACCAGACACGCCATTAGCTGTTGCACTTTATAATTATTTTCGAATCAATTTTAACAACATCGCACGCCTTGCCGATTCGTGACTAAAGTTGGCAAATCCAAATAATATACCCATTAATTTTGAAACGTTGTAATATTCGTATACATGACTTGGCATTAGGTAATTTGACATTATCATGAAAATGCGAAGCACATTATCTGAAGCATTTTCAATTGTATGAAACTAAAATTCATAATTCAAAATAGTAAACAAAAAATATTTGATCCCGCAAATGTCTTCTCCAGTATCCGGTCTGATGAACGATTCCGGATATGTATGTCCCACATCCCATATAGTGGTAACATTAACAGGGGTCGAAATGAAAAGATTTGCTAGCTCGGATTCGTGTAGTAAATATTTGCGACCGCCACTTTTACCTTTTTGGTAGAGTGCCACATGCGCGGAGGAACAGCCCCAGTTGGTGTGGAGCCAATACTGACGCTATCGAACTAACTAGCAATGAACATGCGTCGGCTCGCGTGACATTACACATTTATAGGCAAAAAGACACAAAAAGCTCGCTCATCTATGGCAAGCCCCCGCTCCATAAGGGTTGGCAACACTTTTGATGAGCCTGGATATCGGCGGGGGCGATCTACATGACGTCCACCACCATCTCCTCCTCCTCCTCTATATTGGCCATCCTTTTTTCTTTGCTCCTTTTTTTAAAACCTTGCGTGCAAACAATTTTTTTTTGGCTGGCACATTAGTACGATCTATAGTGGAACAACCGGATATTAAGATGGCATCTGGAACCAGGCGAGGAAACGTTATCAAAAACAAATTTTAGACGAAAAAGAACGACTTTTTCGCTGAGTTTATCTTGAAAATAGGAATGGTCGTATGAACGAGTTGTGAAGAATGTTTTTCAATATTCTGACATTCGTCGCCTCAAGCGCAGATTTTCTTATCTGTCTGACTAATTAAGATCTGCGAATATAGCGACTGAACTGAACAAAGTAGAGTACGACAAATAAACTTTAATTTGTAATAATAATAAGAAATAATAATTATTACATTTAAAAAATATATCTGCACTCTTAACAATAATGTTATCTACGTTATTCCAATATAAATAATAACCATGAATATTTCATTTGAATAATTTACAAATAATTATTCTAGAATTATTCAATAAATATAAAAATTGTCTGCCACTGAATAACAATTGCTAAATCGAATGTTACTCGAATCGAATCGAATGAATAAGTTCGATGAACAATAGTGAACGTAATGTCGAAAATCGCCACCCAGCTATCCAGGTGCCGCTCGAATCCATGCGGAAATACTAACTCGTTTCCATGTAGCCCTCCCGATAGATTTAGCATATTCCCCTTTGTATTTGTATTTTCCAAATGTCGGTTTCCAGATTGTATATCTACAGTGTCGACGTGTTCGTTGCTATAATAACAACCCCATGTACCGCTGCGGGTGAACGTACTCGGTGGATAGGGAATCAATTTATACGTTTTATTAGTTCGCTCGAGTGAGTCGCTGCAGTTGCGCCCCCTAGTCGACCACGAACGCCAGTCGAGTCACCACCATCACCACCATCATCATCATCTGCCTATGTGCTCGGAATTTGAATATGACGATGGTGATGAACATGTAGTCGATCGAAGTAAGAATCCGCGTGTGTCTGTCGCTGGACGGATTCCAGCACACACCTAACGTGCGCGGGTGTGGGCTGGTCCGGGGATGGTCCGGGGTTGAGCGAGAACACTCCTGCACCCGGCCAAAAAACTCCAAAAATAAGTGGATTCGCGCGCATGCGTTTAAGGCCAGAGTCTATATGGCGCAGTGGTAGCCATAAATGCCAATTATGACGTTGAGATCCTTCGCGACGCAGATATATCCCAGGGGTGGGCCGTTTCACCGAGCAGAGGCACAGTAATTCATCTCCTCCAGAATTTGATAAACCCTATCGTTTAATCAAATTTGCGACTCTCTCCAAACGATGCCTCTCGATTTAATTGTCTGAACAGGAGTAACTCAATTTATTTGCTCTTAAGTAGGCATTATTTATGTAAAGTGCTTCGAGTCTATAATGGAATAGTGATCATCACATTACAAAAATAGTTATCATACTTTTTTATGTGGTTGAGGCGTGTTTCTAGTTTTTTGTGAAACAGCCCTTGGCACTGCCGCCATCTAATCCCTATTCCTGCTTAATATTAATGGAACTGACAATGTTGCGGAGGGGGCAGCATTTTTATGCCTCGCGCCGCGCGTTCGGTCTTCCGCCGGCGAATAAACTATATAGTACATGCATGCATTTATAATGCAACGAATATTTATGTGACTGAAGGCTATTAGCGATGATCACTGTCCAAATTATTAATCCCGAAGAACAACGCGCAAAAATGTTTTAACACAAATTCGGGCTGAAATGTCTATCAAAACAAAGGCCACCTTCTTTCTTCCCCAACCCAAAACATCTTTCGTTCTTTAAAGTTTCATAAGGAAACCTCATGTGAGACTAACATTTAGTTGGACACGATTTCGCTTAATACATCATCCCCAATTGTGTTAGCTCTTTAACTGCCACTGTTTGCTTATGGCTCGATAAAGCATTGCAATGAGGTTTTAGATTACTGGCCAGTAATTGTACTGTATTGGTTTTGCTTTTAGTTTATTGCATGGTAATTGTTATTTTACAACACTTTAATTGTAATTTTACTGCATTATTCTTACTTTTAGTTTACTGCATTGTTCCTACTTTTAATTTACTGCACTGTTCTTCACTACATTGTTACTGTAACTTTACTGTACTGTTCTTACTTTTAGTTTGCTACACTGTTAATGTAACTTTACTGCACTATTCCTAATTTCAGTTAACCGCACTGTTACTTTTAGTTTTCTTTAGTTCCTGCTGTTTTTATTTAACTGCACTGCTACATTTAGTTTGCTACAGTATTACTTTTAGTTTACTGTACGGTTACTTTCTGTTCATTGCGCTGTTATTCAGTGAAATAAAATAAGCGTGTCTGCATTTGACTGCCGACGTCGAAGTCTGTAGCAGAAAGTATTATAATGCTTACCTGCCAGACCGTGCTCACCACAAACCCATATTTCAATTTAGAAAATCGTACAGCCTCGACAAATAAACATGACCCACATTTGCGTGGATGCTCCTTTTACCGTCCCACTTTTGGGAGCGCAAGCTGTCACATTGTGGCTGAGCTAAGTGAAAAGACCTGCAATTCCAAAACAATGCATGACTCATGATAACTCGAATTACCGAAAAACATTGTCAATGTAAACCTTATTTAATTTTGGGCATTTCGAGTCGTGGTCGTCGAATGTGTTTAACAAAATTTACATTCAGATACAGTTTTACTCGATCAGGAAATCCATCACAGATAAGTAAATGCATTCGGAAATACGATGAATTTGAACATGAGCATTTGTAACTATTTCAATTACGTTGGTAGCCCAAAGAATTAGTGTAATGTTAAATGTGCGTGGTTGTTCAGCCAACTACTGCAATCAAATTGGATAGGGACGGACAATGTTGTTACACGGTTAATGTTTACTCCCGAGTTCCGAATTGTTATTGTTGCATGGAGTGCCCAGTTCAGACACGGCATGTGTACTAGAGACATGCCGGTGGTTGCCATGGAGACGAGAAAATGAGTTCCGCAGAGTGTTCGTGCACACCTAGGTCTGCACCCACGCACCACCATTTTACCGATATGGCCTTTTCTCTAAAGACCCCAGAGTTCGCAACTGTCAATGCATGCAACCCGCCTCACATCAAACCTGCCCTAAGCGCCTATTATGCAGTAAGGAAGCAAGGGTCCGTCATAAATTCCAGGACGACGGCATGTAATCTGTAAACTGCATCTTTATCATTAATACTCGTTGCTGAGCTTGACGATGACCTCATCAGTTTGATAACGTTGGTCTGATCAGCCATCCTGTTGTGCTGTACTTGTCAAACGCTTTCGAAAAATCATTTTGCATAGATCCGACTTGCATTTAAAAAAAATGTAAGATATGATTATACATCACAAAACTGCACTTGAGTCTGATATATGTTGAACCGTCCGACATATTAATCATTGAGCACATTTTTCTCGTAACAAGTATTGCTGAACCCAGCGTTGGAATACGTCGAATCATTAAACCAAAGCGCTGGAAACGTTTTGATCATCAGCACTATTGGCCGGTGATCTATTGATGCGACTGTCTGACATGTCTCCTCTGATTTGGTTCAATTCTGGGATAAGCAAGGACACGCTCCATCAATATATTATGGCGGATGCGGGTCGACCTAACTACCAGGCATCCACAAACCCGCCTCTAAACACCTAACACGACGCTCGATTATGTTATACGTGCTATTAATTAAGCCGTGTTCTCTTGGCTGGAAGACAAATTGTTCAGCTTCTGCGGAGATATATCGCCCTCTTTCATCGCTACTATCGTTTTGTATCGATCTTTGGGTAGCGTGGAATTGATTGTGCGAAGATATTTCAAGTGTGGCATAAAAAAAGAGAAAGAAAATAGGAGTTGCTGGTGGATGTGATCGCTGGTGATTGGTGGGATTTATGTGAAGGGTTGAAGCTTATCTGTGCTCGGGTGAAACGAAAATATCGAAATGAACTAGTGTCTCGCCATTCGAAATTGGAAAAATAATTAAGCGATAGGAAAACAAAAATGGCACAAACTAAGCATAATGTTTCTAACTCTATCTAATGCTATCAAAATAAAAAGTGTCAGCCCATTTTGTAACATTCCCTAACCAAATGTTTTTTTATTTAAGAAAAAATGTGTGAACAGAACAAATTGTGATAGAATTATGTACTGTATCTGAATGAGGAATTAGAAATAATTTCATGTTTTGAACAAATTGTCAGTGCAAATTTGCAAACTAAATTGAATATCGAATTTTGATTGCGGCCTACAATCGATCACAATCTGGTGCAACTTACAATTTGAGGATAAGCGGATCCCGTGAGGGCAAGCGTGTATAAGCTGTCGAAAATATTCAAATTCGTGTGTCCATAAAGTTTAATGTTTGACCGTGCAGGTGCGCGCGGCAATTTCAAACAAAAAAAAAATAGAAATAATAAGAAATGTGGGTTGCAAAAACTGTCTACGTAGTTTTGTATCAAAAAGAGATAAAGAGACAGAAAGAAATAGATATAGTAAAGATGATGTTAAGGAAGGGTACGGATGCGACTTACCCATTCCTTAAGACCCACCTGGGCTACTTTTTCGCTGACGTGCGTCTTGTTGGCTCCCGACTGCATGTCACGAAGTATGTACTTGCTGGTGGAGGATGAGTGACTGTTGTCCTTGTAGCGTCCGGTGCCCTCCTGCGTCACATTGCTCAGGCTGGGCGACTTGCCGCGGATGTTGACGCGGTAACGGGACAAGTCCGACTCGGAAGACACATTGGGCATGGCCTTGGCCACATTGTTGCCTGAAACGGACAACACAGGGGCGAGCTTAAATAAAGTTGAGAAGAACTCCTTCCAAAAATGATCAGGCTTAGGATGATATCACTAGCAGCAACCGCTTATATAAATTTGTGTGTAACTCTTGTTTACTGATGGACCGATAAGGAGGAACACGTAACAAACACATTTTTTTAAAGAAAATTAATTCATTTGAAGCATCAAATGGAATTAATCACCAGTATTAATTTTAGTCTCATTCATTTTTCATTCGATTAATATATAAGTTTCTTATAGTTTAATTAGTTACTCAAATTAGTTATTGTTATAAATGAATTGGTAATATAATTAAATTCACCAATCAGTGAGTGATATTAATTATTTTACCGTTTTGATACCGAATCCATTGTAAATTAAACGTCTCACTTTTAAAAGATTAGTGACAATTTAAAAAATATATTTGCAACAGGTGTTGTCGGTAACTGTAGATAGGCTTGCGATGTTCAATATGTTTCGAATATCAATTGTGAGCAATGGTCAACATTCAATGTGCAATATGGATTTTAACTAGAAAGCAGTGCTCTAAGCTTGCGTGTATAGTACATTATATCAAATGAAACGAAGCTAGTATATCATGCTTTTCTACGAGTTGACTAGAAGCATATACCGTGTGTATAAAAAATAGATATCTTCATTAGGCCCCTTCTGGGAGTGCATATGTCAGTCTAGCATAGATGTATTCGATATTTATGCGCAATTTCCTGATGAATAGGGTTTGATTGGAGTTGCATTTCCTGTCTGAATAGGAAACCAATTTCAATAAAATTCATCGAATTCATAGCTCGATCATTATATACCAATCCTATATTATAAAACAAATAATTGGATTTTGGTGTGCAGAGCAAAATTTCAGAACGGCTCAATGAAATCGCATAAAAATGAACATACCGTAAGTAC